>JANHQD010001938.1:24610-47442 GCA_024721195.1 Marasmius sp. AFHP31
CAAAGTTGGCGGATGATAATTGATTCGCTGAGGCTGAAGCAAGGGTAAAAGCAGGCCGGATAATGGACGAGTGAACGCTAGTCATTTCCTGATGGAGTGGTTTCTTGTTGTAAGCGTTACGAGACTAAGATAGATGGCAAATTTGCTTGAGTGTGGCCTATGAACATCGCTGAGCTGATGGATGTCATCGTGGGGGAGAAGAGAGCCGCGTTTGGTACTAAGCGCCCGCCATCAAACATCAAACACCGAGCGTACAATGGCGACTGGCTTGTAACTGGTCGGAGATGTTTCAATCTAGCTGTACTACACCCTGAATAGCCTATTCACGAGCACTACGATCAAGTTGATTCCACCAGCCACGAGAGTTTCTGTTCCTCGGTCTCGTCTTACTTCGTCAAGGCATCCTCCAGTACCTGCAGGATATCAGTAAGAGATGTCTGGTGAAGATCATGTCCCACAAACCTTATAAACAATCAAACACGCCTCCACCACCTCCTCCCCCAATACCCCCTTCATCACCCTATTCTCCCCAATTCCTTCAAGCCTCATCAATACTCAAAGGCAACCTCTTCACAACCCCCAACACCTTCCTCTCCTCCGTCATCTCTCCCCCACATCTCGATCCTTTACAACCTCCTCCACCAAGCTCCCTCCTCCCCTCAACACCCGACGCGCCCGCTCCAATTGTCGCAGCCAACACCAAGTCTTAGTACGGATTCGCAGCCCCATCAATAAACAGCATCTCAAAGTTCCTGGTGGTAGCGACGTCGCCGTATAGGTGCCTTCCGGTCCTCCGTACCATGATGAGCGTAGGTTCCACCACTCCAAACGCCATCTGCCGTTCTTTTGTACGAAGCGGCAGTAGGCGATGTGATTGCTCACAGAGCCGGGAGGGCTGGGTGATGATCCAAAAACCAACTACGAACGATTTCTCGGTCGTAGACATCTCGCCTGCAGGATTCTCCTCCTTCCACTCGCGACGAATCGAGATATGGACCCGGCGGTACCCTCGAGCGGACGAAGAGCAAACGTAGCGTGTGACCCATGCTTCGAGGCGACCTTGGTGATTAGCTTGCGGATGAAGATGACTTGGTTGGCTGCGTTGAGTGGGGAGAGAGGGCTGGGGCTACTGCTGGGTGGATCACTCCGAGGGAGAGACCTGCAGTTTGCATGGCATCGCCAATTTCTTCGAGGATAGTAGCTTCTTTCAAACTGGCTAGGAAGCCGGATAGACTTGATTATTGGCGGTGGTTATGGAGATAGCAGGATGGATTGCGTCTCGAAACCGAAAAGGGATTTGCATTTGAGATCTTTGCATACGTTGCTGCAAACAAAAAGGATATAAGCATCCCGAAACTGATGGTAAGTTAAACAAGAAGACGTACCCGACGATCCTCTGCAACAACGACCTCCACCGTCATTTTTCCATCCTTCCTTTTATATGGCGCCTTCTCCTCCGAAGGCTGGCCGGCGTCGTTTGGGGATCTCTCACCCACAAGCAGATAATGACATCGATTTCCGAACTTTCATACTATGGCTCCCGAATCCCAAATCCGGCCAAACGAGCCTCGCTGGTACTCTTCCCACCATCCCAAGAACCACCCGAAGCTAGAGGCCAACACCACCAGATTCAAAGGGAGCTACGCAATCGCTCGACGTAACGAGCAAAAAGTGGAAGGAAGGGAGTGGCCGTGGTGGCGGTAAATATGCTGAGGTGGAATCGTGTGGAGCTGGTACGGTTTGAGGGGGCACGAATATACCCCCAGTACCATTGGGGCCGAAGGGAAAAGAGACCGGGCTGTTGCAACGGTAAGATACTGAGATTTGGCTTTGGGCTTAACGTCGTGCCGTGAGATGTTAACGAGGTTCTTCAGCGAGGGCTGTCGAGGGTAATTGTGTGATACGAAAGGGAACTTGGTGGATATGGAATCCTTTGTTTCTCGAATGGTGCACCAAAAATCTCGGGTTCGTCGAGGGAAAAGACATTTGTCCAACCAGCTAGCGGCAACGCTGACTTTGATTCAGATCCACTGGGGTGAGAAGCAAGCCACCGGGGGCTTATCAGAACGAGTAGGAGGTTAACTTGCTGGTATCTTTAGGGTGGGCCAGGTCGTGGAGGTACTTATGTCGAGAACGTGTCGCGTTATTGGAGGTGTGCGTTCATAGGCTACCAAGAATCTCTCAGCAGCACTTAAGGTCATGATGGATGCTTCAGGTATCCGTTACGCGTTCAACGAGCCATTTGCCGCTTGAAAGAGGATGATTGATGAGGAAAATCGAGGTAAATTGATTAGCCTACTCACCATCCGGCGAAGGAAGCTCTGTAACCTCTTTTTTCCCCATGGGATAGCAAAAAGACCATTCTGGTGGTTGGTGTATACGGTCATCTCATCGTGGTCTTGAGAATAAGATTGGCAATGGGCGCTTGTTTGGCTCACTTCTCCCACACCAACAACCGTGAGCGGCGACTGCGACTGGCCTGCTCTCTCTCGAGTCCGTTCCATTCTGGCAAGACTTCGAGCTCAAAAAGCAACGAGAGAGCCGCTCTGAAGAGACAGCGAGGTGAGTGCCAATTCTGTGGCTTTTTTCGTAATATCCTACCCCTGCATTCTTTGATCAAAGCCATCTATTTTCTTTCGCCTCCAGCTCCCTTTTTTGTACATCAACACTGATCTCGTTCTGTCCCTTCAACAGCACCCTGTGTCATGGCATCATTTCGAACCTCGAGGTCTCTCGAGCATTGCCCACTCAACAAGCCCTACGATTTCCAATCAAGTTCCGGCGGCGCGCTACTGAAACCGTGTGGAGGGAAGTGGAGAACAACAACAATGCACGAGATGAGGCGGACTCAAATCAGAAGATGAAGATACGTCACCAGTGAACGGAATGAGCACGAAGGATCTAACATCATCCGACAAGTGATGATGTACGACTACCGGCCTTATCCCAGCCGACCTATCAGTGTCCACAAAACGCGGTAGCGCGAGACTTGCCTTTAGCAAGAACGTGAGGTATGTCTTTCTCGTGGCTTTGCATCCTTCTGACGCGTCTCCGAAGGCCAAAAACTCGAAAAATCCTGAACAGAATGGGCAGCAAGTGGGATTCCGCATAGTACTGACATTCGCGTTAGCCTCGCCAGAGGACCAACCGTACGACTTCTTCAACGCTCTAACCTCAGTCTTTGGGACACTCAACTGATGACCAATATCGCCAGAAGGAGCGAGACCAACAGTGGACTCGTGAATGTCGAGGGGACGAAGAGTTGAAAAGGTACTGTTACCATCTGCAAAGGATCGGTTGCCTCAAGTGATCTTGATGGCTCTACTAGTACGTTTTGTACGCCCTCGCTGCGCCTCTCCGTCTTAAATTCGATTTATCTATCTAGGTATACCAAACAACCCACCAGTTGCGACGACTGGTGCCATCCCAACGAGATCCTGTCCCTGTCAGTACGCTCAAGCCAATTATCGATCTCAAAGTCAACCGCAGGACAGGCCGCGACCATCTTTAAACCTCTATCGTGACCTCGAATGACATTCGACATCGACCCCCTGCAGCATCCGTGTTCAGATTTTTGTCGAAGAAGAATCAACAGGTCATGCTTGTACCTTCGGTTCAGAACAACGTCTACCTTCCCATCGTCCAGCTCATCGGAACCTCCCTGCTCGATAGCTGTCCTCGGAGCCTTTGTTCTCAGCACTCGAACAAGATCACCTACCCAAGCTATTCAACGAGATGGGGTGGGTGGGTGGGATGCCATTTTTACCATGACGATGTGGGGACTCGGGGAGTATGGGGCGTGTCAGAGGTTCGACCTGGAAGGACCTTCATCTCAGAACTGGGTTGTAGTCATATCGTTGCACATGGGTCGAATATCACAGGCTACTGGATGGTAGGGTGGTAGTGGGGACTCGAAGCAGCCACGGTCTCACTCTCCCGCACACTATTTTCTGTACTTGGATGAGTAGAGCCCGGGCGATGATAACTTCGGTATCTCAGGTCTACTAAAACCGTACCTAAAGGCAGGAAGTAAAAGGTATAATCTAGCTATGTGTAGTAGACCAGACTTATGAATACGTGACCATATTTAACAGTATGGAATCACCCTTCTGATTAATGCCAATTCGGAACCAGATAGCATCCTTCAAGTCATGCGCCCACTTGGCCAAACAACCGTTGTCAATGAAATTTCACGGATAGGCCTTTATTTGTGAGGTGCACCGTTCATGCATTTGGTCCAAACGTTAGTGCCTCGACTAAATCTTGTACAACTCACGAACTGTGTCAAGTTGGGTTCTGTTGGTCGTCGTCGTCGTATGACAAAAAACGGGCAGGTGCCCAAGGGGGGTAGAGACTCGAAATCATTTCTGCAAGTTTATTAAGGATATTCCCTCGACTAGAAAATCTAGGCATGGTAGGCTGCGTTCGTTCCGAGTAAAGGAGTAGCATAAGGACGGAGTGCGGGCATGTCTTCGTTCTCCGTGCCCAGTGTGACTACCCGTAGCTACGGCTGGCCATGGGAAACGAGCACCAGCAATCACGAGATAAGTCTCCTCCACCTTCACCTGGAGTATGATTACGCTGTGTCCACTTGGACTTGACCTATCTATCTAAATCCCAGGAAGGTTCAAAGGTTTACCGACAACGTCCTCAACTTGAAGATCATCCTAGCAGGCGACACACGAACAATCAGCACGAGAAGAGAGCCGATGACAATAAAAAGAGATCCTCACAGCTTTGGCCACCCATGACACCAGCGCCCCGAACAGATCCTGCTAATTCCGATCTGCGGTCTCCCTCTCAGCAGCATCCTGCGCACGATATCGATACTTGTCGACATTTTGTAATTCACCGAGCAGGTCCGTCGTTGGTACGGGAAGTGAAGCGCAGAAATCAATCCATCCAGTGAGAAAATCGGTGATGGTCACGTCCTCCAATTGGTCAGCGCTGTGAGCGCAGACGTAAGAAGAGGCTTCTTCGAGCCTAAATATACCAGACGAAGCACGTACCTGTACGTCCCAGTCCTACTAACAGCCAGACTCCGAAGCCACTCCCTCGCGATCCCATGTTTCTGAGCAGACACCTCGATATAGAATCTCCCAGACCTCGTCCGGTCTAGCAAATACTCCGTAAAGGAGGTTTGTTGAAACCGAATATCATCCTCCCACCCACGAGTATCCAACAACGAATGTACCGCTCGTAGTGACGCATCCGACTTAGGCCCAAAACCAACTCGATGCACTTTGGGGACGGTGAAAGGTGGGCGGACGGAAGGATGAGAATTGGAGCGAGTGTCTGGGTGAGGTTCTCGTTGGGATCGGGGCTGGAGGTGAGGATGAGGTGATAGAGGGAATCGAGCTCGAGATTTGGTGCACCGTGTTGAGCCGTTTTGTGGGAAGCGCCGACCGCTGAAGCTGTACGCCAGAGGGTTTAGTGAGCTTTATAAACGATTGAGGATGATAACGGGCAACTCACAAGTCGAGACCTCTGCAGTCGAAATTTTTAGACCGGTAATGTTCTGGGAGCTGTCGCTGATTTTCCGTGTAGTCATCCTATGCTTGAGACGGTCGAATTTGTTGAGGATGAACAGGTATTGTTGATCGCCGGGTGTCAGCTCGATGTGCGATTGGTTTGACTGTAAGGTGTAAAGCGAGATGGTGGTCGTCTTGAGTAAGGCGCCAAAACCCCGCAGAGCGGTGCTGTGGAGGGCACATTGTATGTGTGTGTGTTGTCCCCGTGCGTATAAGGTTCGACATCTTCTCACCAGCTCAAACCTGGAGAGGGTCAGATCCCAGAACTCGCATACGACTTGGCCCGGTTTGCAGGACCATCTGGCCCTCGTACCATCAGAACTGGTAGGTAAGGCTGCTTCTGCCGAACGGAAGGCCTTTACCTGGGCAAATGCCCATGGATGATGATGTAGGAGGCAGCAAAGATCAAACAGTCGTTCGAGATGATGGGTAGGAAGAGGATGGGGGGTAGTGGTGGAGGTGAATGTGCCAAAGTGGAGCTGTGGAGAGTTCGTTAACTCTGTGCCCTCGTATACCAATGCTACGTCGGATAGATGTGGTTATGAGAGGCTACGAGCGGGAACCAAATGCCTTCGTTTACGCTTCCTCAAATCGTTGTTGGAAGGTGCACGCCTTCTCGCTCGGGGCCATGTCGTGAGAGCTCGATAAGGGCCTGAGAGCGTACAGCAAGCCGAATGGCACCAGTGGAAACCAGGCTAGTGTTGAAACGATGGGATGAATGAGAGGAGGGGGGTCGCCATGATTGTCGGGATATCTCGGGCAGTGACGAAATCGTCGAGGTATATCACAACGTTGGGCCTGAAAGGCTTCTGAGCGTCACTTGGCAGCGCCAGATGCTGCACCAGGTTTCTCTGCTGGCTCGAAACGGTCTGTTTCCGGCGGGCATTGCGGGAAAGGGTCGTTTGGGCACACGTGAGTGGTCGAGGATAATTGAACTGGGTCAGAGGTCGATGAGGCCCGTCTTTAAGCGAACGGTTCTTGAGTACGTGGCCCATGATGAATCGTACACCTGAGCCGGGTTGGAAGATAGGGAGGGAGAGCTGCTACGCCTTCACCTCGACTTCCGGGTCGCAGAAAGTTGAAGGTTGATATATGGTACTTGGCGTAGCGTCACGGAAAGGCGAAGAAAATACGAGGAAGGGTATGCGGAAGGGTCATCAGAAGACGGTGAGGTCCCCGATGCGACTTGTGATAAAGTCAAAGGCCAGGTTGTAGGTGAGTTGAGGGGCAGATTCCGGATTAAGATCACCACCGTCTGCTTGTCTGCTCCAAACGGCTGGTTCGGGCTGGGGCAGGGCGCTGACGGACGACCGGTCAACGAAGGCATCGATAGGAATGTTGGGGTATCAGGATGTCAAGAACATCGAGGGCACAGAAGAGCTCGAGGAAGTCGTGATTGACTTCGCTGAAAGCTAGAATCACTGATGAGAATGGCAAGCAAGTCTTTAAAGGCACATATACGCACACTTTATATTTACTCACCCTAATTAAACATGTCTTGTAACCGCCGCTCCTCATATTTTCCATCCGATCCTACAGTTGAAGGTACTGGGGGTTGAACGTTGAACTTGCATTATGAGTGAGGAAGTTCAGGCTTTTCGAAAGAATATGAGAGCAATTTCGCGATTCCGACTGTGTCTGTGTCAGAGGAAAGACTTTGCTGGACGTTTGTGTTTGCGGTCGCCAGCGTGGTTATGGTTCGGGGGAACGTTCGCCGGCAGGCGCTTGTTAACCTTTCTTCAAACTACATCCACCATCCAAACGAAAGTTCTTTCGCCTTTCAACAATGGTCATGCGGAACATCAGCCTCCCAATTCGAAAGAGAAGCATGTTAAACTATCAAGATCGAGGTGAGGTCGCGTTTTTTTCTTATGGTATCGTCTACTCACAATTCTCAACAGATCCCGTCAGTAACACCCGAAACTGCGACCTATTCTATCAAGACCAAAGCAGTACTATTCCAAATTCGGAAGAAATCAGCCATAAAGGAAACGGCCATCGGCGAGGATTCATTGGGATGGTCTAAAACTGGGATATCTGGACCATGGGGGAGGAAATAATGATAGAGAGGCGACTGAATGGGGAACAACGTATGAATGAAGCAGGAGAATAAGAGGCTGAGGGAGGTGGTGAGCTGAGTCCCGAGGATGAACATACACCACAAACGACCACAGAGGATTTTCAACAGTACTCAGCACACGTCAACATGCATCTACTCCGGAAAATTCGAACCTGTTGGTCGCTTGCTCGTTAGCATGGAATGCCTTGGTTCTAACCGGGGAGAGCAATCTGTGGCCTTTCCCTACCCAACCCGGACGTACGATTCGTTCACGAAGACTGCACTCGGGCCAACCTATGGCACCAAAGACTTGTGTGCTGCTGAGAGGCTTTCGGTAGCCTACGAGCGCACACCCCCGAGAACCCGGACGTAACCGCCTCCACGACCTGATCCACCCTGGAGATAACACCGACCTCCCCCTCGCTCCAATATACCCAGCATCGTCATAGGCGGCCTAGATGCATGTGGTGACGAGCGAACCCAGCTCCACGTCCTCTCCTCCATCCAATCTACATATCACGAAACCCCCTTCCTCTCCATCACGATCCCTTGGTTACCACCTTCCCGATCTCGACGAAGGCGCTCGGATACTCACTACAACCCTTGTCTTTCCGTGCCCTGCTTTGGCGCTACGAGACCAGCACTCAGCGCTCGACATGCGCCAGTCGGGAAGATGAGATTACTCCCTCTACCACAAATTGTTCTGGGAGTTCTTAGTCGACCAGAGCCCAGACGAGTTCCCGTAAATTCCATATCGACATACCGGCACAACAACACCGGATTGTGCGAGCGTGCCTTCAGAGGAGATTTGCAGGGTACGCAAGTCGTGGAAGTTTATCATGAAAAATTCCTTGCTTACCGTTCACGCAGTTTGACTGACGACATTCACGGCTTTTCCACTGGGTGAATTGGATTTTCGGACAAACGAGAGATTTGCTGGATGAACTACGAAATGTCGGCCTTACGGTGGTGTGCTTTAGTTGATGCCGATATCGCGTGCAGGAAACTTCTCCTTTATTCCGGGATTGACGGGAACTGTGGGGAGTGGGTGACGTTGGTGGCAAAAACTGTGAGAATTCCCCTTCTCGTTGTCTGGTCGCTCGTACTGATTAGTCGATGTAGATGTTGTTAGGATGGCAGTGATCAGCTTTGTATAAGTCTTCGAATCCTCCGCAGGTATAGATAGAAGAGGGGTGGGGGGTAGTACTCGGGACGTTGGTAGATAACATTTGCACGAAAGCGCAGATCGTAGGCTGCGTGGATTCCCGTCCATGTGTTCTGTCAGTCCGTGTTTGGTCAGGTGTCTTTAGGCTTCTCTGCTCGTCTGCAACGTGTTTTCAACGCCTTTCACCACCACCATCATCTCGTTCCGCCGAGCACATTCCTTACTCCCTCGTCTCGTCTCTCAGCTCCGACGGTCTTGCTCGTCCTGTGAGGATAACGCAGCACCAATAACCGTCTAGCGAACGCTTTACTTTTCTATACTCTCGTGGTTGCCACGACGAGGGAAACCCAGGCAAAATACTCAGCCTCATAAACGAGAACCGTCGTTCGACATCAACCAGAGACAGGTCGACATCGAGCAGTGCCATGAAATGCAGCCCTCACAGGGTACTCACTACAACGGCTTGGGTACGCAGGCGTTCACGCGAGGCACCCACACCTTGGGCATGCAGTTGTCCACACAAAATACCAACACTGGGTCGGGTCTGCAGAACAATAACAGCCACTCGGGGACCCAGAACATCCAGTATGGGAACGGTCAAATAGGCCAAGTATCAGGAGGAGAAGTGAATTTGCATTTCAACGCGAAGGGGTCTGACGGTGAGTCACCTGTCTTTTATCTAATCATGGGAGAAAACCTAAAGCCATCCTCTTTATTACAGGATTCAAACGCCTCTCGGACGCGATTGCCGGTGTAGGGGCATCTCACAAGGCGGAACACCAGTTCTCGCGTGGGGAATGTCTCGAGGGTACTCGCAAATCGGCACGTACAGCCATCCGTGATTGGGCATCGGCGAAGGGACCTGAGGCACTCCCGATATGCTGGCTCTCAGGTGCCGCTGGAGTTGGAAAATCTGCCATTGCTCTTACCATCGCCGAGTCGTTTGAAAGTCTGGGCCTTCTGACTTGTTCATTCTTCTTCTTCCGATCCGACCCAAGACGTAACAATCCATCTGCCCTCATGCTCACCATTGCCCATGGACTTGCGACTAACACAGCACTCGTGCGAAATCACATCGAGGAGAGCGTCTCGACCGACCCTACAATTCTCGAAGCCAGGCTGGAAAAACAGTTTCACGAGCTGATCTTCGTACCCGTCCTGATCTGGGCCAAAAGAAGGTCACTTTGGGGTGCCTCAGTCATTCCAAAGATTGTTATCATTGACGGGTTAGATGAATGCGGCAACGAGGAGACTCAGTTGCGTATTCTGTCCATCATTCAATCTGCCTTCCATCAAGTACTCCACTTCCCTCTGCGATTCCTGATCTGTAGCCGACCTGAAGCCTGGATTGGGGAAGCATTTTCCGATGCACCTCTCTCCCGACTCTCGAAAAACATTATTTTGGATGACTCGCTCGAGGCGCGCGAAGACATCCGGCGGTATTTCATCCATCACTTTCGAGAGATCACCACCAGTCGCAAGTACCGCCACGTCCAGTTTCCGAGTCCCTGGCCTTCAGAGCAGGACCTCGGGATCCTGGTAGAGAGATCATGCGCCCAGTTTGTGTATGCAGCAACTCTAGTACAGTTTATCAAGCTTGCATATGGTCATCCTATCACACACCTTCACATCATTCTCAAGAGTACTGCGGAATCCCAACTATCCAGATCTCCTTACCACGACCTTGATTGTCTCTACCAAGTTATACTTGGTGCCAACCCTGTTCAGGATGAACTCATTGTCATCCTTGTGGCTATTCTCATACTTCCCGAACTTGATGTGAACCAAACCCCAGCAGTAATTGAGGGGGTACTAGGGCTGCCCTCCGGACAGGTGGACTTGACATTGCGAGGAATGTACTCAGTGCTGAAGATAGGTGGCTGGGAGAGTATGATTGAACTGTACCACACTTCCTTCCGGGATTACCTGCTTGACCACACAAGGTCGGGCATTGACATTGCTGCACAGAAACATATCATTGCATGTCGGTGGCTACAGAGTCTTTCAATTGATAGGTTGTGGGGTTTGAGGTGAGGCCTGTCTACTATCTTTCTCAGTGCCTGCCCATGTGTAGCACTTACCCATTCACTCTCAGTATTGGTCGATTTCATGATGAATCATGCTTTGATGCTGAGGGATGGATACCCCTATGCATGTCAATCCCTAAACCTACTCTGGATCTGTTGGATAACCTATGGAGTGTTGACTTAGGTGCTGTCTTTGGTTGGAGTATGAAGCTTCATGGGACTTGGACAAAGGTACTTCATGTCGATGATTTGGTGTCTTGGGTGCAGAAATATGTGAGTATTGCTGTCTACTTCTGCTTGTTGTTCTGGAATACCAAATGAAGTATCTTTGTTCCAGCCTTGTTGTGGGACATCAGAAGTGGAACTCGTAGAGGCCCTGGTGCACAGATTACAAGGCCTTCCAAGGTGTTTCCACCTGGTATGGCCTCCAGGTGTTGAACCACAGCACAGAATCATGTACAGGATTGCTGAACATGCTACAGAATGCCCCTGTGAGGTCGTACTGGGCACTGGCAACATTGAATGGGATCAACAACCTGTCCTCCTCTCAGAATGCCGCTGCAATCTCTCAGGAGAACAGGAGTCACACAATCCACAGCACATTGCATACCAGGATGCCTGTATGGAATATGCCAAGGCTCTCACCTCCAAATTTGCTGAGATGATTGCCCAAGGGGATAGGGTAGAAGAAGGCTCTGGTATTGAGTTGGAGTGGATCTTTCACAACTTTGTGGAGTCAGCACTCCTGAAGCACTGTTGTATTGGTATAGAGCTGTTTTTGCTCTGTCAGAATTTCTTCAAAGTTGTGAAAGGTTACCCACCTATTTTCAATTTTGTTCAAGAGTATGCAGAGAAAAATCCATGGAAGGGCAATTTACTTGGGAAGGGAAAGGCCAACTTGCTTGAGTGGATTGAGGTGAGTGTGGTTTGTTCTTGGTTTGGATTCCTCCAAATCCTGTTATTATGATGGAATTGACAATTGTCCTTTTTGATAGTCATTCCCAAAGAAATTTGCTAAAGAAGGCAAAGTTCTAAAAGCCCAGGTACTTGCATTGCCATGGCCAGTACAAAGAGAGCAGCAATGAGGAAAATGAGGATGATGAGGATGACTAAGGGCATACATGGGTCCAATATTCAAGTGGTATGTACAAGCTGTTTGTGTCACTCAATAGGATGGTAGTGATGATCTTGAAGTTCAGGGTCTTGTGAGCAAGCTTTTGAACCCTTTGGGGATGCTATTAGGTTGGGTGCCTTAGTATCCAAGTAGCTACACAATGCAACCCAAATCAAGGTGAATCTAACCTGATAACCTGATGAGAGATTGCTGCTGCTGGTGGCCTGTAATGCGAAGCCAGCCATAGATATGGGTCAGTGTAGAGGACAATAAAACATCCACACTGTGCCCCCAGTATAGTGCTCCAACTTGAACTCAAAGCAATCAAAGTTCTCCATACTTATGCTCATGTATGGTCAAGACTTGAGAGGATATTTGATGGCTAGGAACTGCCAGAGCCTATTTTAAGACTCTGACACAGTCTCTGTCTCTTTTTTCCCAGAACTTTACAGGACTGCTTTGTTTAACTCATGCTAACACCAATGAGCAGCATCAATAATAGGCTGAGTTTGTGATACAAAAACTTGGTCAAATAAGGGCAGAATACATACTTGAACAATCTAACATGTGTTTGTGGGACCATGTGGGCATGAAACCGCCACATGTAGAAAGAAGTGAGAATCTTCCCATCCATGATCCACCCACACTTTATGGAGCACTTGCAGGTAAATGGTTTTGTTGCATTCCAAGTACATACTCAAAGTAAATGATACTGAAATTTGAGTACATGTTCTTGTATCCAGATGTCTAACCATGTCTAATGTAGCTAGGACATGCATACAACGGTGGTTATATATAGCTCCATGAGTCAATGAACATGGGGTACTGAGTGTATCGGCCTAGGTTCCATTCATCCAAGTACAACAAAGAGCATGTGGGAGAACGAGGCGGTGGCCACTTCAACTCCCTACTCCCTAGTAGCCCGTGACATTTGAGCTGTGTGCCAAACAGACGACTACAGCTCTGACATAGACGTCCTTCCAGGTCAAACCCCCGATGCAGCATGTATGACACCATAGCAAGAACCGCAACCCTTCCAATCTTCTCTGCAAACCCATAAAAACTCGACCATCTTGCTTGATACGCCGAGACTTGAGAGTTTGCATAAATGAGATTGCCAACAAGGTAGAATTTGTGTGCTGGGAATAGTGATGTGTGGGCTCAGGCTTGAGCCCTGGCAAGCCCAAGCCTTTGAACAAAGGTTCCGAGTACAGCTATCGAGTAGCGTGGCTCGGTGGCGATAGAAGAGATGGAGGGGAGGTTGTAGTGAGCTTGACTGCGGGATAGCAATGTTTTGCTCACTCGGAGGTACGAGTGTGGCCTGTTAAGCCTCTGTCCAAACCAATAGGGTCTGAGCACAGATACTGTTGGGGGTGGAGGACAAGTGACACAGACAGTTGGGCGCATGATCGAGCTTTGAATCTGGCCATGGCCTGTCGTTCAGTTGGTCATGATTGGGATTTGACCTGATAGAGGCATGGTGGGGGTTGTGATAGTGCCAGTGTCAGGAAGGCGACCGCAGTTGCCCCTCAAGTCACTCAATCAAGTCTGTTCTGCCATGTTCACTATGGATTGACCAAGTGGTTAAGCTAAGGAAACATACTGTACAAGGTAGGTCTTTTATACTAGTCTACAGGTCAGAATGAGTCATCAAGTGTCCGTATGAGTCGGTGGGGAGGAGTCAGGGATGGATGGTTCTGGGATTATGAGTTGGGCTGCTGAGTCACAGGTAGTGAGTCACAGACAGTTACAGGCCCGCTGAGTTGTTGTAATGGGCTAAATTTCTGGCCATCTCATTTCCGGGACCCCTACCTTTTTCCCCAATTCCATACCCCTCTGTACCCCCTTCATATCCACCACCCCAGCTCTCAGTTTCCATCTATCACCATGTTTCTTCACCATTCTCCACTCCTCACTCCTACATCAGGTCTCTCAGATAATCTCCAACCTACTCCGGGACCCCAGTAGTTCATTCCAGGACCCCAACAGGCCATTCCGGGACCTCATCAACTCGTTCTAGGACCCCATGAACCTGTGCTGAGACCCCATGGACTCATCCCGGAACTCCACACGGTTTGCATCAGGACCCTGACTACTTTTCCGGGATCATCACAATTCATTCCGGGATCCCTTTCCTCATACCACAACCGCATGTGGCATGCTCTGATGTTCTGGGATGACTCCTGTCATGTAGTGCTGCTTTTCCCCTATCTTTTCATTTCTTAGCGCCCATCCCCCTTTTGATGCCCATTTGTTACATTGATGCCTACCAGATGCCCATTTCCCCTTTCCACATCATTTCCTCCCACATCCTTGTTCTTTCACATCGTCTTCACAACCCATCCTACCCATTGTTTCCTTTGTTCTCTTTGTTCTTTTATATACAACAGTTACTTGTTCCGGACTCGTTCTTATTCCATACCTGGACTACTATTGTTCTTTCCTTGTTCCCTATTATCTTTTATTATTCTCGCGCGACTCATATTCCAGTATATAAGCCAGGCAGTTTACACCTGGTCCCTCATCTTGACCTCTTGTCATCGGGACCAGGTGAGTAGTTAATTCCGTTTCTCTTTACCTGCAATATATCTAACTTGTCATTGGGACCAGTTATCTATCTGCTTGTGCTCTCTGCTCGCTGTCTCTGTCATCTCTGTCGTCGTCTCCGCTATTCGACTTCTGCCGCCGTTGCTTCTACAGCCTTAGCGTCTAGCGCTTCAGGACAGAGAGCTCAGATGTAACGGGCTAAATTTCTGCCTATCTCATTTCCAGGACTCCTACCTTTTTACCCAATTCCATACCCCTCTATACCCCCTTCATATCCATCTCTCCAGCTCTCTATTCCCATTCTTCATCATGTCTTTTCACCATTCTCCACTCCTCACTCCCACATTGGGTCCCTTAGACAACCTCCAGCATACTCCGGGACTCTATTCATTCATTCTGGGACTTCAACAGTTCGCTCCAGAACCTCATAAACCTTTTCTGAGACCTCATGGACTCATCCCGGAATTCCACATGCTTTACATCACAACCCTGACAACTTTTTCGGGATCATCACAATTCATTCCGGGATCCCTTTCCTCAGATCAGGACCACATGCGGCACATTCTGATGGTCCCGGAATGACTCACATCTTTTCTGATTCTCTCTAATTCACTCTGATCCCCCTTTCTACTCTGTAATTTAGCTATATGACTTATACTTTTCTCACACCTGAATAGTATATAAAGTACATGTAGAACCTCCATGTACTTTAGTTCGGTTGTATTGTTCTTTATCCAGTCAAATGTCTATCAAGCTCTATTAGCTGAGTATTCTCTCAAGTCTGTGGCATACTAACTGTCTCTGTGAATCGCACATCACATCCTACAGGTGCACTCTTTGTTAGTTCAGGTCTCTGGATAGAACCTTGGCTAATAGCGACTGTCCGCGTTACCAAAAGGACCCCATTGTCTCATAATACTGCTCACTGGAGGCTCGCAGTATTCCCCTTCCATCATCCAGCTACTTGTCGGGAGCTTGTAGTTGTCACCATCCCTCTATTCTCATCCCTCGCACTCTTGTTCAGGTGGTCCTGAGTCCAGGATACAAGTTTCCGCTAACCCAGTCAAGGACCCCAAGGCTTTGTGGTTTTACGGCTATTCATTATTTCCGCCATTGTTCCCCTCATCTTCGCGTCACTCCCTACATTCTGCGACTAGATTCGTGCCCAGAAATCACGACCCTTACATCAGATGGTTGACTAAGGGCAGTACCATGGTTTCGGGTGATGATGAGGACATTGTAAGGGTCACTTATTTTTCCCCACAGACACACCCTCCGCCATCTTCATAACTCCTTTATCGCCCTGACGGATGCCAATACACACCCCATACGACGGAATCCGCGTTGCAGCAACTGGCGCTCAACGCACCGCCACTCGGAACTCGGCGCCTAATGGCCCAATCCGTCAACCAAATCATAACCTCCGTGTCCCTTTCCTTCCAACGACTCGTCCCATCCTCTGCATCCATTAAGTCATCTAACCTGGCCACAATAGAAATAGTCCACGTTCCCCACACACACTGCAGCATCTACCATTCCTCCTTCATAGCAACTCTCATTGCGCTACATCCCCATGATATCCGCGACCCTCTTCACGTCATTCGATCACCTTTCTCTGCAATACTGTACCTGTCAACATTATTCCACGTTCCAAAGTCGTACGATTCCTCTTTCATCCCATCTGCGTTCATCCCGGCCACGCTGTACTTGCTTCTTTGAATTATCCGCGTGTCATGAAGTGCCGCTTTTCCCCCTATCTTTTCCTTTCTTAGCGCCCATTCCCCTTTCAGCACCTGATTGTCACTTTGACGCCCATTTGTTACTTTGACGCCTACCAGATACCCGGTTCCCCTCCTCCCATCATTCCCATTATTTCCTTTCCCATCCTTGTTCTTTCACATCGTCTTCACAACCTATCGCATCCATTGTTCTCTTTGTTCTCTTTGTTCTCTTATATACAACAGTTACTCGTTCCGGACTTGTTCTTATTCTATATCTGGACTACTATTGTTCTTTCCTTGTTCCCTATCATCTTTCTTTATTCTCGCGCGACTCATATTCCAGTATATAAGCTAGGCAGTTTACACCTGGTCCCTCATCTTGACCTCTTGTCATTGGGACCAGTTATCTACCTACTCTTGCTCTTTGCTCGCTGCCTCTGTCATCTCTGTCGTCGTCTCTGCTAGTCGACTCCTACTGCCGTTGCTTCTAAAGTCTTAGCGTCTAGCGCTTTAGGACACCGCGTCCATCCTCCAATGGTTACCTTCGCATTTCACAACTTTCTCTTGGACTACACATGCTACTTATGCACCACACGATACAGTACGATTCCAGCTCGGATCATGACAACGATCCTCGCTGGTATGTAAGCTCAGTAGATAGGAACCATGTACCTCAGTTTCTGTCTATTGTCAATCTCATTCTACAAGCTTCAAGCTACTGTCTGGTGTGTTTCTAGTCTCAAGTCTCCTACTAACTGTTTGTCTTCGTTGTCTTAAATCTTTGGTAAAGCCCTTCTACGATTGCAACCGTCCGCGTAACCCCAAAGGAGAACCCTTACAAAAAATCCACGTTGCTGTCTGGTAGATTCAACCCAGAAAACACACCTTTGATCAGCGATCTCAGGTGTCCGCGTTGCGTGTAGGATTGAATCATATGTGTGAACCAGTCAGAGGCTCTACTGGTTTCGGGTGTTATTCATTTCTCCGCGTTCCTTATTCTCATTATTTCTTCTGGCTTGAGGTAGAAAAAGAGGCCCGTTACAGACATGGACAACGAGGAAGAAGGCATGAGTGCCAAGTCTGACGACGACCCATGGGAGGACGCGAGATCTTGGAGAGACCCAGTGCACACAAGTTGAGATTGACCATCGTCAGTGGAACGACAACCGTCTGGGTCTTGTCAGAGGTTCCAAGGTGCATCATAAATCAATTGCAGGACATTATATATACTAAATTTGATGTTGTAGGAAATCTCAAACGATAAGCAGCGGTCGTACGAACTACAACTTCTCTCAACAACTTCTCTCAGTCTTCAGAGAATGTTCAGTTCTGGTGGAGAAGCACAATGGAGATCTGGTCCCCTTCTTCCTCCCTTAACGACGGCACGGAAACTAAGCTGCCTCGCACCAAGCTCATTGCATGGCTCTCCGTGTTCGCGAAATTTTAGAACCCGAAAGCCCTTCACTCCACCAATACTCTTTGTTCTCTATACACTTCACTTCTATCCCACCCCCATCGTCCACTTCAGACCTCAGCCCTGTCGCGTCTATTGATGTATACCCAGCGTTCGCTGTCAGTACGCAAAGAGAAATGCCGCATCTTCTTGGATGATACAAGGTGGAGGGACGAGCTCACAACGCTGGAACGATCGGCGATAGAGGAGAGTGACAGACCGGAAGCCGCGCATGTCTTTGTCAGGCAGCTGTTTGGTATCATGTTGGAAAGGAAGGGTTGTTCTCGGAGTGCAGATCGACGGTCGGTGGTTCTCACAGTGCTTGCTGGATGTACATAGAAAGAGTTGGGTCTACTCGTCGGGTTGATGCTGAAGCCAGTCAATAGAGAGGGACATACCAGAGAAAGCGGATTCCTGAAAGAAGAGATTGCTGAAGATGCGGCTGACAAGCATACCAATGGCAATCTTATGCTCCTTGGTAATGTCCTCAAGGCTACCTGGAGCCGAGATTGGTAACCTATGGGCCGTCATTACTTGGTACCACTATCAACATCATTGCTTCTGCACAAGCTAGGATAGGAGCTGCAATGGATGTTGATGCAGAGCAGGATGACAAGAGGAAAGCGGAGGAGAGTGCTGAGCAGGGCGAAGGCAATGTTTCTTTGTCAAAGTCGGCCCGATCCATCTGGCAGCTCGGTATGTGTCGCCTGGCTGAGGTGCCTGGTAACGTTTGACTTTGCGCCTTGCATGGAGGCCGCCTTCTGTCATGACACAGTGGGCAAAACCCGGGTCAGTGGACTGTCCACTGACTTAAGTTCAATGGACAGTTCAGTGGACAGGCGGTGGACACCTGTTCCACCTCATCGGACCCGGGTTCTGATGATCGCCATTTATCTTATCACTTGTACCTAGATCTTGCTCTTCCCGCTCCTACCACCATCATTGACAAACTTCCCACGGCCGACAGCGACGAAAAACGGCGACAGACAGCGAAGCCGTCCGTTCTATACCTCCAGTCCACAATCACAGTCTCTTTAAGCTTCATCAGAGCTGAGAGGCCCCATTAGAGCTGCTAGTGCGGAGAGTGTACACGACGCCGACGCCAATATCCTCAATGTTGAACAACAATTCTCAGCCCCTCCGACATCGCTGCTTCACCTCATATATAATACATACAGGACGGACAGAGGAAGATATGTTACCTGGTATATTTGCCTCAGCAGGCAG
Organism: Marasmius sp. AFHP31; assembly: GCA_024721195.1. Taxonomy (NCBI): domain Eukaryota; kingdom Fungi; phylum Basidiomycota; class Agaricomycetes; order Agaricales; family Marasmiaceae; genus Marasmius; species Marasmius sp. AFHP31. The sequence goes on from JANHQD010001938.1 coordinate 43,455, forward strand.
CCCATTAGCGCTAGCTAGCAACCATGACGGTTCTCGGAGGCATTGGCTATTGTGGTGAATGGCCCCAGCTTCGACTGGACTAGGATGCCCATAATCTGTGGCCCAGTACCAGCGGCTAGCAAGCGCCCACACCCATAGCTCACCTATCGTTTACCCTTGGGCAACACTACATGGGCGATTCTATCATGAAAACTACACGCCATCTCGGTATCCTCTGAGTCGTTGGGGAGTCGCTCTTCCCCAGTGTCTCAGAATACAACACAGCTCGGAACTATTCCTGTGCTCTATGGGTCCGTCAGTATTACTTCAATCTTGTTACGCGAGACATCGCCTTTTTGAAAATCATGCCCTTACAGGAAAGGCCGCTGGTGTGAGTTTTGCAGCGTCATCCTGGCTCAGGCTGTCCATACATGCTCGGTACCCTGATATATCCTCGAGCATGGCTCTATCTCCATGCTATTCTGGAATTTCCCGACATACCATGTGCACGTGAGGCCCGGTTCTTGCTGTATCAATTTAGCTATGCCATGACTGGTTACCAAGAGGCTTTGTTGTACTGTATCGACACCAAACTGTAATCATCGTTCTCTTTACACTACCAAAAACGTGCCAGAAAAGGAAAAAGCATCAGTGCTACTACTTTTAGCGTTGAGAATATGGTTCCGGGGTCCCTACTGTGCTGCAAAGTGTGCTGGCTATACCAGGCTAGAGTTGACCCACACCTGACGTTTGGATGCAAAATTGTAGTCGACATCGGCAAAGCGGCTCTGAATAACCTGGGAGGTGTTCACAGCTACTCCCTCCGCAAGATGCTGGGTGTCCACCCACGCTTGAAAATCCCTTTCCTACATACCAAAACGGGTCTCCTTCCTATTCACACAAGACGGATTATTCTTGCCCTCAGAAAGAAGTGTTCATGGCGAAGGTTACACACATTTCGGTCCGCATGTTGACGGCCATACCATGAAGTTGTAATTGGTAGGCACCATCAAGCCAAATTCGCAAATGGACTACAGTGCTCACAATGACTCCGGGCGCGAAGAAACATCTATACTCCAAACAAACATCTAAATCATCTACGTATCTCCAATTATCTACTTCGTGGTCTGTGTCTTTTATTTAGGTTATAAAAACTCATCAATCACATATTGATACACAAGACTCGAGATTCGGAAATATAACCTGTTTAGCATTGTGCAATCAATATATAGTGAACAATGCCCTCAAAAGCTGGAATACTTATTCTTTGAAAAGTCCCAAGATTGGCAATCCTAGAACCTCCCAAAGGTCTCTTCACGGAACGCTTGACTGGACCAGTGGTTTCTGTAACAGGGACAGTCGCGGTCTCGAAGGTTTTGGGGGCACCGGAGGAGGTGGCTGAGACCGTGGCAGTAGAGTCATCTACTGATGTAGAGGTAGGTTCTCCAGTAGAGGAAGAATCATCAATGGACATAGAAGTAGCGGTAGCGGTCTGCTCTCTGATGGACAAAGAGTCATCGACGGACGTTCCACTGGTCGAGGTGGAATTGCACACAGAGGTGGCGGTGGCGGAGGTTGGCTCTTCGGTCAAAGAGGTGCTGTCATCCGGGGACGTGGCTGAAGTGGTAGTGCTAGCAACAGAGGAAGAGATGCCTGCAGATATTGTAATTGGAACCACAGACAACAGTAAAACAGTGGCCGAAACAGTAGGAATCAACATGATTGTTGGGATGGCGGTAACTGTAGCGCTTGCAATAGTGCTCGACTCGGGACAAGCAGTCTTGGTCACGTAATTCGTCGTCCACATCCACACATAGGAAGTGGTTGTGGAATTTGCCTCCTCTTTTTCCTCCTCCTCCTCCACTTCCTCCACCACCGTTGTCATCATTGTCGTTATCGTCTGAGCCGCCGTCATCATCACTGTCATCGGAATCAGAGTTGTCTCCACCCTTACGGCGTCTGGAGAGTCGAGTCGGTTTGTGAGGGGTTGGGACTTCGACAGAGATGGTTTGGGAGGTTCGCAGAGATATCACGACATTGAAGAGTTGCTGTGCTCAATGTAACGCCAGTGGTAGTGCTTGGGGTGACGACAGGGGTAGCTGTAGGGCAGCAGGTGGTGATCGTCCTGTTCAGAGCAAGCGTCCGGAAAGACTGAAGTGACTTTCAGCACTCCGTTATACTATGCCGCTCCCAAAGTTATGAAAACCGTGAGGGAGTCCACCTGACGTCCTCCACAACCGTCTGAATTATCTTCCGTCGAGAGTTGAGGTACGAAGTCAATATGTGAGAGGCGAACCTGAGCAAGAAATACAAGGCTGTTCAGTAATAATACTTGATATCAGCTAGAGTGAACTTAGCAAGACTCGTAAAGATCTTACCTATCGTGAGAGTCCAACGCCACTGACAGAGATCTTGAGGAAATCATGAATGTAAAGTACTGCAAGTCATATATCATAAGTCAACAACGGGTTTTCCAGTGAGATAAAGGGGGCTTGGGGTTCACATTGTACGTCTCGAGGAGCCTGGAGACAGCTTACAGTTTCAACACTCTTAAGCCGCTAGCACGAGAGAACAAGTTATTGTACACACCATCATTGAGGACAAAAGATTTCATGTCTTCACGGTCATCAGGCCGGGCCATGTATTCCTGACCCAGACCAATGTTGTATTTTCCCTACGACACGCCGTCAAACTCTTCGAAACTCAAGGTCAGCTCCCAAGATGCACTAAAACACGAGTTAATATCAATTAACAAGACGTGACTTGGAGGCGACAAGTGAGCATATGCGCCGAGGGAAGTAAATCTAGACACCGAGGATACCAACGTCTTTGCGACGGGGGAATGTGATGATGTTTTGGGAAGATGCAAGAGGGACAGTCAGGTTGGTTGAAACGTTGAGAGATAAGAAAGAGGTCTACATACATCATACACCCAGGCGATATTATGATGTTTCTCGTGAAGATTCGACGGTTTTCAGCCTTCAACAACGTGCCGGAACGGCACGGGTCAACCGCTAGTGATAAGATAGCGGCGATCATCAGAACCCGGGTCCGCGCGTGTGGAAACGGTTGTCCACCGCCTGTCCACTGAACTGTCCACTGACCCGGGTTTTGCCCGCTGTGTGAAGTGCCGCTTTTTCCCCTATCTTTTCCTTGCTTAGTGCCCATTCCCCTTTCAGCGCCTGTTTGATAGTTTGATGCCCGCTAGATACCCAGTTCCCCTTTCCACATCATTCCCATCATTTCCTTTCTTGTTCTTTCACATCGTCCTCATAACTGATCCCATCCATTGTTCCCTTTGTTCTCCTTGTTCTCTCACATCACCTTCACAACTGATTCCATCTATTGTTTCCATCGCTCTCTTTGTTCTTTGACATACAACAGTTACTCGTTCCGGACTTGTTCTTATTCTATACCTGGACTACTATCGTTTTCCCCTTGTTCCTGTCCTAAAGCGCTAGACGCTAGGACTATAGAAACAACGGCGGCGGAAGTCGACTAGCAGTGACGACGACAGAGACGACAGAGGTAGCGAGCAGAGGGCAAGAGCAGGTAGATAACTGGTCCCAACGACAAGTCAGATACATTGCAGATAGAGAAAGACAGAAATAACTACTCACCTGGTCCCAACGACAAGAGGTCAAGATGAGGGACCAGGTGTAAACTACCTAGCTTATATACCCAGTCAGAGGTCTGAGATATGAGTCGTGAACGAATAGGAAAGACAATAAGAAAACAATAAGGAAACAATAGTAGTCAAGCATAAGACAATAACGAGTCCGGAATGAGTAACCAGGAGATGAGAGAAGACAATAAGAACAATAGAATGAATGGGTCGTGAAGAAGGTGTAAAAGACAATAATGTGAGAAGGAAATATGTGGGAAGGGGAAACGGGCGTCTGGTAGGCGTCAAAGAAACAAGTAAGCGTTGAAAGGGGGATAGGCGCTGAGAAAGGAAAAGATAGGGGGAAAAGCGGCACTTCATGACATTACCCCCCTTCTAGGATTC
>JANHQD010001939.1:0-87700 GCA_024721195.1 Marasmius sp. AFHP31
AACCAACGCCCTTGACTAGGCTGAGGAGGCAATCCGTGCGAAAGTATCTACAAGGCTCCGAAAGCAGAAACCTGATTGGTGGCACGCTCTAGGGTCTTTGGGTTAGCTTCAGGAGAGACATTAGAACAGAATAGAACGATTTGTTGAACTTCAGAACTTGACTGTTTGACTTGAGAAACTTATTGAACTTATTTGGTAACCAACTACGCCGATTGGCAAGGCTAGTTGAACCTCCGAGGCGTTTGAGCTAAGGAGTTCGTTCCATTGACTGATTGGCAAGGTCTTTGGTTTGGGTAGACCACTTGGGGTCATTATTGTTACTTGGGTATTTGAACTTTGGGTATTCTGAACGCTTAGGGGTTCTTCTGCAGTTGCTTTGAGGCTCAGAACAAACTTACGCAGCACACACACACACATCGCTCTTCACATTACGAGCTATATTCCCTCCTACCAACCTACACACGCACCTATACACACTCCCTCCGAGCTTTAGACAAGTGCGGAGCTTCGCTTAGTTCGTAGAAGGACTTCTTGTATCGATTTCATCAGCTTTGGTGCAGTCTGACTAAGAGCGGAACCTTTGATCAACGCCGATCCACGTTTCCCACGCCTTTCAGCTACATCCAGTGTTGGGGAGATTTGGCTATATTAGTTAGGTTTTATTTACACCAGCGTGTGGCGCATCTATACCGGAGCTGTCCAAGCCTGGATTGATGCCATTGTCTTTGCCGCCGAGGCTCCTGCACCTCCAACTCTGGGTTATGAGGAACTTCGGTTCTTCACCTTTACCCCTCAAATGGGTCGATGGTTATCTCATACCCCTCTAGCTTACTCTCCCTTAGTCTGTGACCTCTATTACTTAGACCATCTCCAGCAGGACGCAGCCTGGCGTTATTCCGATTCAGAAGTAGATGTGCCACCCGTTATTCCTTGGTACGATCACCTAGACGCGTAGTACACTCTGCCCAATGTAACGTAATCGCGTTCCTTCTTCCGAAGTTCAACTATCTAGTTTCAAGGCGAAATTCTTAGTTATCTGCTCCCGTGAAGCCGTATTCCATTTCGTGTTTCATTGGGTATTACTTAGTTCCTGCTTCGGAACTTCATCTTTCCCACAAAATCTTTCTTAAAACCTGTAGCACCGAGCTTCACTCATTGCCAGCCATCCTTGCCCCATCGCTGTCATGGCTCCTGTCCAAACTATAGAAGACCACTTCTGTAATCTCCTCTTCAGTACGTTTTGGCTCAATGTTACTCCTTCCGAACCAAGTCTAACTCTTCACAGAGCTGTTTAAGCATTGGCCCTACTATGAAAATGATTCCTGCTCATTACCTGAACGTCGACTCATTACCCGCATTCCTCCTAATCACGAGAGAAGCCTTGCTGGGCCTACTCCTTCAGCACTCCTTCCTTAGTCGACATATATTCCTTTACTGGGGTTTCGTTGCGTGTTTCAATATTCGGCAAGCCCCCATCTACTTTTATCATGATCTTCTCTCCGACAACCCTCCCTACGAGGCTCAGGCTGTCATTGACATGGTTGCCGAGGCCATTGCGCGAGTCGGGTTCTTACATTCGCACACTGCGTTCCTTCCTGGTGCTGTCGATGCTTGGATCAACTCGGTCATTGGTTGCATGGAGGACCCTCCTCCTTCGAAGTTGGAACCCCAACGCCTCTTCTTCTTCGAGTACCACCCTCTTATGGGTCGCTGGGTTACTCGTCCGTTCTACCACTACAATCCTATTCTCCACGAAGAGTTCTACCTCGACGAGCTGAACCGAGCTGAATCTCCATCCGTCTGAGACTACCAACGTGAAGACTCCGAGCTGGACAACTACTTCGGATGGGACGAAGTGGCCATTAATAACATGTGGGAGTAGATCATTCCTTAGGTATTCGTCTTCTGAAGTTCCATTCTGGTATGATACTGACCATCTTCATACAGCTCATACAATCCCATCGTAGACGTTCATTCTGTTATCAAGAAGCTGCCCTAGTCAATCACCGTAGATTAGAGAAGTTGTTAATAATGTAGAGTCCTTGTACACCTCTGGATTTATTACCAACCACCTTCTTCAATCGTCGTTCCGAGCTGAGTTCCTCCAGTGTTCCTCTTAGTTAGTCTGCCTTTCTCTGCTTCCGAAGTGCGTGTTCTCACTGAATCTTCCCATCTGGATGTCTCCGAACCAGGAAACTGTTCCCTTGAATATGACTACAGACCAAGTGCAAGCTTCCGAAGTTACTCCTCAGTATGCTATTCTCCTACAGTTTTCAGAGAAGGAGGTGGTTGTACTTCCAAAGCACCTTATACACCGATCTGAGCCTATTACTAGCCGTTCGGGACTTACGCTAGTACTTGTGTCCCTAGTGTTCTAATTCACACTTATTAAGCGCAAAATCACTCAAAATTATGGTTCGGAGGCTGCTTTTATTGGCAGGTGCTACATTGGGGGCCACAGTTCAACGCCAAACTCATGAGGGTGCTTCTGAAAAGACTCGGAATCAAGGGCAGCTTCACTTCAAGATACCACCCCCGGGCCAACATTCAGACTGAAAGAGCAAACCAGGAGGTCAAAAAGTACCTACGGCTGTACACAAATTACTGGCAGGACGACTGGTCAGAGCATCTATCCCTTGCTGAGTTCATTTTAAACTCCTGTACCCACTCTGCTCATCGCCTCTCTCCATTTGAGCTCCTCTACAGCTATCTCCCCCTCTTTAACATCCCTGTAGGAAGGAGGTCGGGCATCCCCGAGGTTGAAAATCATATTGATATCCTAAGGGAGGTGAGGCGAGACGCAGGCGCTGCACTACACATTACCAAACAGCATATAAAAGAGGGTTTCGAACGGGGGAAGAGAAAAGCTCATCAGTTCAGTGTAGGAGACTTTGTTTGGCTAGATGGGTCGGACTTTAGGCTGAAGCAGTCGAATGAGAAGCTTGGAGATCAGAGTCTGGGGCCATTTGAGATCTTGGAGAAGGTTGGAGACCTGGATTACCGGCTGGACCTACCAGAAGAGCTGGAACGGCATCACCCCATTCTCCATATTGACAAACTCTACCCTTTTAAAGGTAACCTAGTAAACGGGCTGTTGCCAGAGCCGCCAGGACCTATTGAGTTGGAGGACAAGGATGAGCCAGAGTACGAGGTGGAGGATGTAGTGGACAGCCAGTACAGGTGGAGGCAGCTGGAATATCGGGTAAAGTGGAAGGGTTATTTGGAGTCAGAGAACACCTGGGAGCCCGCTCAGAACCTGAAGAACACCCCTCGGATAGTTAAGCGGTTCCACAAGAAGTTCCCTGCTGCAGCAGGACCAGCTTACCAAGAAGTAGGTAGCCAACAGCTCCGCTCGAGTCGCGGTTCTAGCGCTCGGGAGCAGAGCGGAGTAGAGCGGCTCAGGAAATCCCACTTTGCTGAACTGGTTAAGTGGCTCTGCTCAGAGCTGACTCTGAGCTAGTAGAGTCCGCTCGAGCCACTTGAAGATTCTCAAGAATTCCCCCTGTAGAATAATAGGTTTTATGGTTTTAAGTATCATATTCATCTGTATTACATGTTTTAGATGTATATAGCAGTGCTTTGGCATGAGTAGAGCACATTTCACCTATTGAGTCCAAACCCGGATGTGAAGAAGACCTGCAAGGGCCATGAGAAAGTTGTGCAAGGGCTTCGCACAGCTTTCCCACAGACCCCAAATAAACAAAGATGTGTTTTGTTGTGCCTCTGTGCACATACCCATGCTGTCCTCATGCTGGTGCAAAAGTATAGAGCAAAGTATGCTCAAAAAAACAAATTTCAAAAAAAATGCCGCTGGAGCAGTGGCTTAGCCGCTCTGAGCAGCTCTGGAGCGGAGCCACATGACCTCAGCCGCTCCTGGGAGCAGCAATGACCGCTCTGTTCTGCTCCGGAGCCAGAGCAGAGCAGAGCAAGCGGTTGGCAACGCTACCGAGAAGGGGCCTAGTGATCGAGGACAATGAATTCTAGAAGGGGGGTAATGTCATGAAGTGCCGCTTTTCCCCCTATCTTTTCCCTTTCTTAGCGCCCATTCCCCTTTTAGCGCCTGTTTGTCACTTTGACACCCATTTGTTACTTTGACGCCTACCAGATACCCGGTTCCCCTTTCTTCATCATTCCCATCATTTCCTTCCTCATCCTTGTTCTTTCACATTGTCTTCACAACTGATTCCATCTATTGTTTCCATTGTTCTCTTTGTTCTTTTACATACAACAGTTACTCATTCTTGTTCCATACCTGGACTACTATTGTTCTTCTCTTGTTCCCTATTCTCTTTCTTTATTCTCGCACAACCCATATTCTAGTATATAAGCTAGGTAGTTTACACCTGGTCCCTCATCTTGACCTCTTGTCGTTGGGACCAGACTGTCCTAAAGCACTAGACGCTAAGGCTTCAGATACAGAGACGACGGTGGCAGAAGTCGACTAGCGGAGACGACAGCAGAGATGGCAGAAACAGCTAGCAGATAGCAAGGGCAGATAAAAGAACTGGTCCCAACGACAAGTTAGATATATTGTAGATGAAGGAGAAAACAGAAGTACTACTCACCTGGTCCCAACGACAAGAGGTCAAGATGAGGGACCAGGTGTAAACTACCTAGCTTATATACTAGAATATGGGTCATGCGAGAATAAAGAAAGATAATAGGGAACAAGGGGAGAACAAGACAAGAACGAGTCCGGAACGAGTAACTGTTGTATGTAAAAGAACAAAGAGAACAATGGAAGCGATAGATGGAATCAGTTGTGAAGGTGATGTAAAAGAACAAGGAGAACAAAGGAAACAATAGATGGGATCAGTTGTGAAGACAATGTGAAAGAACAAGGATGAGGAAGGAAATGATGGGAATGATGAAGAAAGGGGAACCGGGTATCTGGTAGGCGTCAAAGTAACAAATGGGTGTCAAAGTGACAAACAGGCGCTAAAAGGGGAATGGGCGCTAAGAAAGGGAAAAGATAGGGGGAAAAGCGGCACTTTATGACACAGACCTTTACTTTCTCTTGCTCTCTGCTCACTGTCTCGGCCCTCTGTTGTCGTCTCCACTAAACGACTTCTGCTGTCACCATCTCTGTATCTGAAGTCTTAGCGTTCAGCGCTTTAGGACAGGACTCAGATGAAGACGAGTTGGCAGTAGAGGGTAGATAGCCCCCCAGTAACTCCATCTTTGGTGACGATGACATCTTACTTGATGAAGACATCGACATTTGTGCCGGTCTTCTCAAGGAGGTGGTCCTAAAGAAGACTGACAACAAGGGTGGAAAGTGTCCTCCCATTGTCCTAGCTGGAATAGTGGCTCTCAACGCCCCCAAGCTACCAACGCAACTACAGGGATCTAATGGCAGGGCTAGATTTGACTGGAGCGGGCTTTGAGCATCCCGAAAAGGCAGCATAACAGCCACCCTATTACTTACAGGTGCATTGAATATGTTATCAACTGGTGAGAAAGTGTAATAATCACATGTTAATAAATGTACATATGGATGTGTTAATAACAGGTGAATAATACATTGTTCACCGCTGTGTTAATAACACTTGTTAATAACGTGTTATTAATCCAGCCAGGAATTGTTCCCTGCACCCTACGTCAGATGTCTTTGTCATTTCCAGAAATGGCCCCAAACGGCCCAATCTGACCCCATTTGGTCCCAGATGGCTCAATAAAGCCCTCAAAGATCTTGTTGGGGTTGACTGGGTGGACATGCTAAGCAGTGATGGCGTTGTCGAGAACGCCCGGTCTACTGAACACTTGGTTCGGTGAACCTAGTTCATGAACCCCAAACCCCGAACCTCGAACCTCTCAGGTGGTTTGGGGAAGAGGTTCGAGGCTCGAGATAGGTTCATGTGGCCAGCCCCAAGTTCCTCACAAGTCACGGTGGCTTTTAAACCTCTGGTGCTTCGTGTCGCAATGCCGTCGTTCATGACCTCCACCTGTTGTCTCCCTATAGAACAATGCAAGAAATTGTTAACTCCCACCATCCTCGACCAGTTGACTATCAACGGCGCGCCTTCAGACCTACAAGGTAGGCTGAGGCAATCACCCCCCACGAGATGTCTGTCCTAAAGCGCTAGATGCTAAGACTATAGAAACAACGGCGGCGGAAGTCGACTAGCAGAGACGACGACAGAGACGACAGAGGCAGCGAGCAGAGAGCAAGAGCAGGTAGATAACTGGTCCCAACGACAAGTTAGATATATTGCAGATAAAGGAGAAAACAAAAGTACTACTCACCTGGTCCCAACGACAAGAGGTCAAGATGAGGGACCAGGTGCAAACTACCTAGCTTATATACTGTAAGGTGAGTTGTGCGAGAATAAAGAAAGATAATAGGGAACAAGGGGAGAACAATAGTAGTCCAGGTATAGAATAAGAATGAGTCCGGAACGAGTAACTGTTGTATGTCAAAGAACAAAGAGAACGATGGAAACAATAGATGGAATCAGTTGTGAAGGTGATGTGAGAGGACAAGGAGAACAAAGGGAACAATAGATGGGATCAGTTATGAAGACGATGTGAAAGAACAAGGAAGGAAATGATGGGAATGATGTGGAAAGGGGAACTGGGTATCTAGTGGGCATCAAACTATCAAACAGGCGCTGAAAGGGGAATGGACGCTAAGAAAGGAAAAGATAGGGGAAAAAGCGGCACTTCATGACAATGTCCGTGGATCAAATCGGACAACCCAGGACAAAACTGGACAATATCCGACGAATTAGGACTAATCTGGATCCAAGTCTGGGAAGAAGAGACCTTGTCGTTCACAATCTGCTCCCAACCCCATCCAACTCCCTAACCTCATCCGACTCCCCACCCTCGCGCGACTCAAGCCCATTATCAACTTTCAGATATATTCCACACTGCCTCTTGAACTTGGACTTTGAAAAATTGGCCAACCTTCCGGATGATGTCAAAGCATGACATCACTGGATTGCCGAGTCAGTTGATGGTCTGTGCGCCCATAAACTTCTCACTTATACCCACCGTGTCCAAATTGTCCTCCTTTCCTTCCTTTCTTCCCCCCACCATTATACCTACCTCTCTTCCTCAATGCCAATCATCGTACCCGTCGTAAATAACCAAAGGCCCGCACTGCAAGTAAGAAGAGACAGGAAACAGGCATAATAAGCTGATCATTGGGAGACCAGGTGCGTATCATGAGCACTTTTTCATATTGCCAAATTTAACGCGTTTTTTATACTGTTGATAGTCATCCATCCAGATTTTCCTGGCGCAGATGATACCCAATTGGCTCACTGTTGTTGTGCCAAGGTCTCGTTGAACTCATCATGCTAAATGTCGGATTGGATGCAAAGAACGTGAGTCCCAAATTTCCTTAATGTTTGTCCTCAAAGTGGTCGTCCTGACATTCATGATGGCACATATATTCAGGTTCGGGAGGATTTCAATGTCGGTTTAGAAGCAGAGAGAGGAACGCGTAGCATTTGGCTACTTGCATGTGACCCTGTTGGTATCTTTTTCTTGTATTACTTGTAGTAGTACAACTCCCAGGAGAAATTATACAGTTTTTGTGAATCAAATCAGACGAAAAATGAATTGATTAGAAGCTACCTACCCTACTGGACTGCACGAAAGTAACGGTCCCATATCGTTCGGATTGATTCTATATCATCCCAGATTGTCCTGGAAACAGCCCGCTTACGGACGATCTGGGATGATATTGGATGATATAGGACAATATAGGACTGGTCCTATATCATCCTATATCATCCACAGATTTCTGACTGGGAATCACCCTTATGCTACGCCAGACTTACGACCTTTCTACGGCCCTCCATCGGCGGTTATGCTGGAGATGAACGGGTTTTGTGGCTGACTTCAAGTTCAACAAATTTGCCCGATTGCTGGAACATCTGAAATGACCATAATTGAATCTAATTATGCCGCATGTCTACAACAAAGCAACCAGAGGTCCAGGGTCATGGCCGGGGAATGGCTGAGGTTTGAGGTTTGAGGAGGTTCGTGTCGGGCCTTGGGAAATTTTAGTGACGTCAGCGAGGTTCGAGGTTCGGGTTCGCCAGTTCGAGTAAGGTTCGGGCGCACTCAATGTTCAGCAGGCTGGGTGTTCTGGCGTTGTCGAGCTGGCTGCCAACGCGGGAAGCTGACCATGAACTTCCCGGTAACCGTACGAAGAATACTGGATGTGACTATGTTACGTTTACTTTTATTGAAACTCCGCCGATCGTTCGACATGAATGCATGAGGACTCAGGTTGCAAGTTGACCTCAACCGAGGCGCTTCTTGCCCGCCGTGTAAGGGCTGCGACGAACTGCCGAAGCTACTTGCGTCATAGTCCAACCAGCTCAACACACATTCATCTCGCCACAATGACCACGAGCCTGGTTTCTGAGGCTATTCGTGACCGGGCGTCTGGGCGCTGAACACGAAGCACTGCGCCGTAGTATTACATTTGATGATCGAGACGTACGAGGGGATTGACGATGCCAAATTAGCCTGCGCTTGTAGGTACTCAGAGTGGCATTGTGATGTTTGAGGGAGCCTCCTGGTAGACGTACGTCGAAGTCGTCACGTATATATCGTCTAATTCAACGAGACTAGGCCTCATTATCAGAACACTCACCTTCTACAATGTGGCCCTTCTCTTCGAAAACAAAATCCGAGAAACCATCCGAAGAAGCGCCCGAAAGTACAACGAGCAACGTTCTCGCTAAAATATCTGGAGTATCGGTCCTAGTCTTGGAGACTTTGCAGGATGTTGCTCGTTTCGCTCCCATACCGTACCTATCCGATATTTCGTCTGTTGCTCTGGGGATACTGGAGGCCGTTCAAGTACGTTGTAAATATTTCAGACTACCGAGACTGATATCTGATCTCCAGACGTTCAAAGGAAACAAAGAAGGGTTCAAAAAATTAGGTGCAGATACCTGCGAGCTCGTATACGCCATAAACGCCACTTGTCAAGGTCTTACGAAGAACGACAAGCCCTTGTCCACTGACCTGCAGGAAAACCTCAGGCAGCTTTCGGAGTAAATTTCCAGTCCCTTCTCATTCGATCCTCGACCAATTGCACCTCCAGGTCCGTCAAACGAATCCAAAACTTTATCGCCAAACAGTTACGCCGAAGTCGAATTTCGCGGTTCCTAACGTACAGGTCAGACTCTGAAGCGGTTCAGGAGTATAGAGGCGACCTCAAGCATTGTCTAGATATATTCGGAGTTCCGTATCAGTTTCTTAACGCTTTTTAGGGTCCAGGCTGATGAAACTCACCGAGCAGCTTCAATCAGACATCACCATCCGTGAACTAGTAGCGAGGATTGCGGAGAAACAGCAGGCAGACCGTGATCGAAGTACGAGCAGTGAGACTAAGGGAGGTCATCCAGCCGGACATGGGGGCAGCAATTTTCACACTACATTTCCTGGCTTCAATTCTGGGTCATTTTCCGGCGATATCCGTGTGAACAACGTTGCTGGTAACCAGCACAATAGCAGTAACGAAAGTCGCTCCTTCACTGCCAACAGCTATAACAACGGCAACTACGCCGGTGGATACTACGTTGGAGGTTGAGGTGCTGCTGGAACCGTGGTCTACAATCCTGGAGTAAGCCACAGAGCGTTTGATATTGGGTAAGATCAAGACCTCTGAACTCATCTGGTTGGTTCCACTGATTCAATTTTGGGCGAATGCTGGCATCAGGCTGTGGACTTCCAACTATAATTTATCGAATCTTGGACGATCACCAATGAAAAACTCACCTCGGAACTTCCAGCATTTGATTAGTGTAGCTTAATCGTCGGAATATGCAGAAAATCGAAAGGCGGAGCTGACAGGGAAGGCACTAGTAGATGATGCGGATCAGATCCACAGGCTACTTACGAGCCACAAGAGTGAGCTCGAATTCAAAGTCATCACGTTCAAATACGAAGATGTTGAGTCGATGGTATACAGGGCTAAAGGAATGTCCTTGTCCGGCGTCCGTCGAACGGTTCGGAGAGGAGGCTGGAAGCAGGAATCATGCCAACGCTCAGATCTCAGACCAGACCCGTGACAGGCTCGTCAATCCGGGGTAAGCGTCGATTGCCTGTGAGACGGTTACAGGCTACGCTCAGACGAACGGCTATGATCTCATCACAGATGGCATCTAACTCGTCATGTATATGGCCGACGACATATATGAATAATACGCACAAAACCTTGGGACGGTCTCGACTTCGACGGCTTCCTTTTACTTGGGTCGAACTTTTGAAACTATTCAAAGACTACCCTAAAATTTCCAGGCTGTGTATTGAAACGTGAAGTGGCGGACGAATCGTAAGTGGCCATCTTTCCCGCAGCCTCCCGTCAGACTCACCGCGGTTTGGGGGCAAGATGCCAATACAACGCAATATGGACTTGTGCGTGCATGCTCAGGTGTGACGATCGTTGGTGACCCTGAGCGAGTCAGCGCAAGGCCGACGACAGCCTCGCTGGAAGCGGAGAGTTGGGGGTGCGGCGCTCATGCAGTGTCTCTGGTGGAAGGCTCTGGACAGTCACTCCAAGTCTTCAAAACTCATGTTATCTTCTTCGAGCCGATGTATCGCTCAATGTTTTCTGTTACGGAAGCGTTAGCGAGGATCGCACAAGGTCTCCTCATCATTGACCATCGCCCATCCGTCTGCCTTCCAAATAACCGGATGCTATCAGACAAGTCATACATCAAAGAGATGTTAGGTGCCATGGATTCAACTGACACTACGCCCAGTGTTTCGCGAGTGCGAGAAGAAACGGCTGGAAGCTGTTCGTCGGCTTCTGGAACCGAGCGGTCGATCGCCTAGAGCACCCGGACGTAGTCAGGCTTGGGAAAATGGCCGCCAGAGAGCGCCCGTATGGTCCCTGCTGGGATAGCTGGCCTAGTCTCCCAAGATCATATAGTAAAAGTGACACCCGTTCAGACATGGGGGAGCTTGAAGATCGTAGGCCTGTCACCGATCCGCTCATTGGGAGTATCCATCCTAGTTCTAGAGGCTTTGCAGGAAATTGCGCGTTTTACCCCCGCACCATGCCTATCCATTGTATCTTGTGTTTCGTTGGGAATACTGTAGGACGCGCAGGTGCGCTGAAAGCCTCTCCAACTGACTGCGGGGACTGGGATCTGAGCCCTAGATATTCAAGGTATACAAAGAGGGTTTCAGAAAATTGGGTGCAGATACTGGCGAGGTCGCATACGTCATGAACGCCACCAACGCTAACTGCTTGTCCGTTAAACTAGAGGAAAACCTTGGGCAGCTTGGGAAATGCAATTGCCATGGTTCTCTATTGCTTGGGGATGTCTAAAAAAGGACTTGAAACTTTGTCGCCACAGTTGCTCTGCAATCGCTCTTTGCAGTTCAATTGACGTACAAGTCGACCCCAAACACCGCCTGGATTTATTCGGGGTACTACGTCAGTCTCACCGGGGTTTCAATCATCGGGTCGCACCCTCCATGAGCTGGTAGCGATGCTCGCGAAGCAACAATAGGAGGACCGTTGTCAGAGTAATCGGAGCGGTGAACCTGGTGAGTATCGATCATCTGGGTACCAGACGTGGCGACAGCCATGCCACTTTTCCTGGTTCCAGCTCCAGGTAATTCTCTGGAATTATAGACCTTTGTAACGTCCTGGGTAGCACAAAGGCAATAATGATTGGAGTCATTTTTTCACAACCCATAGCTTCAACAGCAACCGTGCTGGTGGACACGACGTTGGACGTCTTGAAAGAGCGACTCTCCGAGCAATCCATAGCTTGGTGTAGTAAGCTGGATACCGGTTATGTGAAGCCTATTTGAGGTCTGTCAAGCTGAGGTTACTGATTCTATCCTTTCTTGCAGGACTTTACATAAAAATATGCAACTTATGGAATCTCGGACAAACGGCATAGCCTAGTGCGATAACTCACCTCGGACCTCATCCTTGCAAAATCGTATGTTTTGAAGTCATATCTAGGACGTTTTTGGTTACAGCATATATGTGGTAGAGCATTCGAGCAGAAGAACTTAAAAGGCAAGGGCAATCAACCGCCCGTCGCTTGTGAGTGGAAGACAACACGATCAAACACGATCACGTGCCGGCGCGACCGGTCACTGGTCACATGTACATGTTGAGCGCTTGATTAGCCTGCTAAGTTCTTGACGTTCAAGTTGTTCAACTCCTACGTCTGCCAAGTTTTCAGGTCCTATACTGATGTCCCAACATAACTCTCCCTAAAATAAACATAAAGAACTGACTCGAATTAAACCGAGTTAAATGCTCCCTATACGACCTCAGGATCCAGTTTATACCGCTCTTCGCCATTCCAACCAACGCGATGGATTACCTTGAAACGCTCAACCCTGCTCAGCTTGCAGGTCGGTCCAGTTCACGCTTTCGAATTACGTGTGCTAAAACTTGCTCAGCCGCAAAACATAAGCCAAATATTCCCCTTCAAATTCTTGCCGGACCAGGTAGCGGAAAAACCAAGGTGCGTAATGACTCTCATCCCCTGGGATAGAGATGGTGAAATATTATCTAGGTTCTGACATCTCGTATCGCCTATCTAATACTTGAGCACAAGCTGCCCCCAACTGCTATATGCGCCGTGACTTTCACGAACAAAGCCGCTAACGAAATGAAGGAGAGGCTGACCAAGTTGATTGGGAAGCCCAAGATGGTGCAGGTCAAGATGGGGACGTTCCACGCGCTATGTGCAATGTTTCTGAGGAAATATGCGAAAGAAGTTGGGCTGGCGGATAACTTCACCGTCTGCGACGCAGATGAGAGGTGCGTCGTTAATCAAAATACCGACTGTAACTTCGCTGAGCCAATGTTCCTGAACTCTGCAGCAAGAAGATAATAAACACGCTACTCAAGGGCCGCAAAGAAGAGCTCGAATCCAAAGAGATCACGCTCAAAGACGGGATGGTGCAGTCGATGATATCCAAGGCTAAAGCAAAGTCCTTGTCCGCCAGACGGTTCAGAGAGGAAGCTGAAGACAGGATTCGTAACAACGGCTACCATCTCGCCAAAGACGACATCGACCTCGTCCTGGCTGACATATATGAAGAATACGAGAAAACTCTGAGACGCAACAATAGTCTTGACTTCGACGACTTGCTGGTATACGGGCTGAAACTCTTCAAGGACTATCCGAAGGCTATCCGGTGGTGCAGACACGTACTGGTAGATGAATTGTAGGTGAAACATTTCCTGCAGGCTGCCGTCTGATTCTGAGCGCGATTTTGGCAGCCAAGATACCAATACAACGCAATATGAACTGATGCGCGCAATCGCAGTTGCCTCCTGTCTTACGATCGTGGGTGACCCCGACCAGTCGAGTAAGTCCCCGGTGCGAGTCCTGGTTCAGTGAAGGGCTGATGAATCTGTTGTCAGTATATGGATGGCGGTCCGCTGAAGTTGGCAATCTGGCAGAGATGCGAAAAGGTTCGCTAATGCCATGTTTTCAGTGGACTGTTCTCATCTCGGGTCTCTAAGACTTCCCTGGAACCCGTCAAATCTTCCTCGAGCAGAACTATCGTTCAACGTCTTCAATCCTGAAAGCAAGTATTGCCATTGTCGAACAGGGTCTGTGCCTCTTTCCGTCGTCTCGACATTCGCCTCGGTAACCGGATGCTTCCAGACAAATCACGGATCAAGAAGACGCTACACGCCTCGCATCCAGCTGGAACCACGCCTGTTTTGCGAGAATTTGAGACAGAGCAACTGGAAGCTGCTGGCATAGCATCTGAAATCAAGCGGGTGATCGCCTACAGCGGCGGGATGTTGAATTACGGGGATTTCGTGGTGCTATGTGAGTTCTGGGAAAGTTCTCGGCCTTCATCAATCTGCTCATGCACCTGCAGTGCGATTCAATGCGCTTTCGCGGTCTATTGAAAGTGCTCTGCAAAAGGAGGGGATCCCTAATCGAGTTCTGAAGGGTCATAAATTCTTTGAGCGATTGGAGGTATGTGCTCTTGCAATCCTCCCCTTAAATGTACATCATTCAACGCTCTCGAATGTGTCAGGTAAAGGATCTCCTAGCTTATCTGCAGCTGGTGGACAATCCTCACTTCATACCCGCGTTTACGCGTATCATCAATGTTCCAGCCCGCGGGATTGGAGATAAAGTTCGTCCGACACCTTCATATATGCGTCCTTGTCTTAACCCCTGCCTCAGACCATGAAGGAGCTACTTTCTCGTGCCGAAAAGGAAAAGATTTCACCCCTGCAGATCGTCGAGAAGATCGTAGACGGGCGAACGCCCGACATCAAACCTCCCGTAAAGCGTAAATTAGCTGCCTTTGTCTCTGCCATCCGGACGACACGAAAGCTCGCTACTGAGGGAACCTCTCCTGCTGATCTCATCCGCAAACTCTACGAAGTCGTCGAGTATGAAGACCACCTGAAGAAGACTCAACCTGACTGGGAAAGCCGATGGGAGAACGTACAGGAGCTGATTACCTTTGCTACGGATGTGGACGCAGATATCAAAGCTGATAACGACCCTGGTGAAGAGGATACGTGAGTAGAGAGTACTTTGCTCATGCTGAAAGCCATTCTTACTTCAATACTAGGGATACTCCTCTCCGGCTCTTCTTACAAGCTTCAATGCTTTCGTCGGAAGGAGACAATGAAAGTAGCGAAGAAGAGAAGAAGGTAAGGTTCTCCTGATCAGTTCTCTAAACCGTCCCTCACGGGTTTGCTGCAGAAAGTGACTATTTCAACCTGTCATGCTGCCAAAGGGCTGGAATGGCCTGTAGTTATAATACCGGCTGGTAAGTGTCAAATTAGAACCCCGATGGCTCCTTATGATTTCTTTTGATAGTGGAGCAAGGGACGTTCCCTTTCTATAGATCTGATGATACAGAGGAAGAACGGTACGACCTCTCTTTGTCGAACTGCCTGTCATGTTCTCATAAACCTGTCACTCCTATCACAGACGCCTCCTTTATGTGGCGTGCACCAGAGCTCAGTCTCTACTCTACCTTTCACACTCGAGCACCAGAAAAGTAGGGGGTGATGAGAAGCCTCGAGACTTGTCGACTTTCATTGAGAGCGTCACGGAGATTAATACGGTCGGTCTCGTGTTCAATCCGCTAGGGATCCCATATTGATTCTCTTTCGTGATAGTCCCTGTTTACAAAGCATTTGCCCACGATTTCGGATTCGGAGCGAGAAGTCATCGCGCGAGTGTTAGACCGACCAGATGCTACCGAAGAGGAAGTGAAGAAATCCGTGGATGATTAGTGAGTGTTTTCAAGGATCTCCTGCTCGTACGTGGATGCTGACTATCCACCCTCGGAAGTTTGGCGAGATATGCCCGAAGACAGGAAGCTTCTGTAGAATGGAACACGATTCCAGAGGGCGCGACGTTAGGTGAGCGTCATCCGCATTCGTTTTCGTCTCGGGGCTAATTGTATTGCAATCAGACGCGAACTTCATATCGTCTAGTTCGCTAATGTCGAGTTTCGCGGGTGATAACAGCGCCGGCCGGTGGTCGGAAGACACTTCAACATCGGACGGTGTGAGCATGGAGGGCACCAAAATCACTTTACCAGTGCAATCGCGTCCACCGGGCAAGAGAAAAGTCGGAGGGTTCACGCGCCCCGTAGGTGCGATGAACCCTCAGCCCTCGATAACCAAACCGTCCGACGCACACTCGGAAGGGAACCTCAATCCGACGATAGGAGTTGCGTTCCGTCCCGTATCCTACTCGAAGAGCACAGTGCCCAGACCCGTCTCGAACGACCAGAACGTCACATTAAAGCCCGCTTCGCGCCCCATGCCCAATCCCAGCAATACGTCGAAACCAATCGCAACCTTCAGGACCGCAGCCACGCCGTTCCAGGCCAAGTCGAATATACTGCCTGTAGCGAAGCCTTCACCTCCGACCCTGCCTCCGAAGTCTGTCGCCAATCCCGACCTCCCCGCACGGAGTGGACCAAGCGAACCACCATCAGGACAGGTCATTGGGGTGAAGCGGAGGCTGGGTATGGGCCGTGTCGCTGGAGGGTATACCAATAAGAAGTTTAAGCCTCCTGGATCCTAGGTAGTCGGTTTGTCGTTGCTATCGTTATTTGTAACACTAGTTGTATTCTGCTTGCTTTGTATCATCGGATTGTATTGCTGCCATCATATCATAGATAGTACAAGTACCTTATTCAATAGAATGCATTGTCTGAGAAAGGGGAACGTCAGTTAGTACGTGTCGTGCGAAGAACAAGGGAAAAAGAAGAAAAAAAGGAACTGCTCAGAGTCAAGAGGATTTATCCGCAGCGCAAGGCCTCGGTAGTCTAACATGCATTTTGACTTGGTATTATATACCCATCACAGAGGAAAGACAGCTGAATGAGAATGCTCACCGTATGTAAACGTTCTTGCCTGTCCATGGATGGTGTCGAGGAAAGGGAGAAAAGAAAGAAAAAGTACGGCAATTCCCGATTGGAACTTCCAGTTTCGTGCATGGATTACCTAATTGGCCCGCATTGACATGGACAACTGGCCGGCCCTTCTCATCAAAGTTCCCGAGTCCGCCTCGTGTTTACAGCAAGGCAAGGCCAGCCGACATTTCTGTCCTGGTCCAGTGAACGATGTTACAAGACATTCATGGGATCGATTAATCGATTCATCACACAACCTATCCTTTAAAGCCCTTCTCGTCATTTTCTCTCGGTCCTTATAATAACTTTCCCAACACTCTCAGCTTCCGAGTTACTCGCGAGTGGCCAGTACGAGCCTCATTCATCATCTCAACGCCCAAATCTATTTTCCTATCTCGTGTCATCTACCGTTTTCTTCTCGGGAAGCCCTCAAATACAACAGCTGCGTATCATCAGGCCCAGATTATGCCTCCCCATTCTTCTTCCCAGTCTAGAAGACCTGCGACGACCAAGTTGAGCCCCGCAGACAGACGGTTGACGGCCGAGAAGGACCTCATTACACCGCATACCAACTCACCAACCCGTATCACTGTCCCGGCGACTAGTGACTGGGTGAACTATCGGGACGACCACGAACGTTTGCCACCGGTAGTTGAGCCATCCGTGTCAAACTCGCGCTCGTTGTCGCAAGAGGTGGCGGAGTTCTCGCTGTTGGAGGACACAGTACCGCTCATCGAGGATCAGGACCTGGACAGTGTATGGGAGTCCATACGACAGAAGAAAGAGAAGAAGATGGCCAAGGAGAGACCGAAAGTTCAGTCACTGCAGGATCCTCCAGAGGCGGAGGTGGAGGAGTTCTCGCAGCTCGATATACCTGCTGCTCCCGAGATACCCAGGGAGTCGCCCAAACCAGAGTCATCGTCGAAGAAGATTAGGAAACAGAAATCCTTGTGCGTATCGTTAATCTCCCCCTCAATTTCCGAAGCTCACAATTTCCGATAGCACTAGTTTCCGAGAATCAGCAGATGGTCGGGAGCTTGTTGCGTTTATAGACGTATCAGGTTGTGATAAACAGGACGTTCATGTCAGCTATCAGCGACATCGACTTGTCGTTACGTGGTGGTTCGAGGAATTCGAGGAGTGGGAGGAGGATGGTTGTGTGATCAGGGAGAGAATCATCCACAATTTCCAGCGAGCTCTTCCGTTACCGGAGGGTACCAAAGTATGTGGCTAACAAAATCGACCCTGGATATATGTCTAACGCATATCTCTCCCTAAAACAGTTCAAAGAGATTCGGTGTGCGATGAATGGCCGACATCTCGTCCTGAAATACCCGAATAGTCGCTCGTTCCGAGTAGAGAATGTCATCGTCGATAGTCGAGGCTCAGTGCGGTCTTGATCATTCTGAAGGGTGTGTCTGCGATGTTATCTTCAGCATGCATAAGTTATTTCCATTGGCATCTTAGTCTGGCACAAGTGTTGTACTTTTACGTCCCATATACACAGGTTTCCTTTTTCATCATGACACTCGAGTCGTTACCAAATGAACTGCAATAGGTTTCATCTCGGAGCTGATAAACACTCCCGGATCATGTTCCCCTTGTTCTTCTATAGGTGCCGAACATACTTTCTGTCGCAACACGTTGCTTTTCTCAGCGACCCGGTGAGGCTATTGTTTGTCGCGTGCTGCTAGTACTATGTAGGTTACAGTGTACACCTTTGCCAGCCGCCATCCTGAACAAGTGACCACATCTCGAAGATTGCCGCCCTACTACATGCATGGGCGGCGAGCTAGGGTTGAAATCGAGGCAACAGGCCATCGAGATTGCTATCTCCGACCATGCTGCAAGGGCCTGTAAGGCTGTAAGTGACTTGCTTCGAATTCCCACTTCGCATACATGACTGAAGACCAGCTTGATACATGGTGCCAACAGAGACCAACAGCTACTTTCATCCCCATCGGTCACCTCGGAGATCTGATAATCTTTCCATCTCATTCAAGATTGTATGAAATCGAGTGGCCATCGTGCATCACTAGCACTCACCGCGCAGTCCATTGCCGTTCCCATTACGAGTCGACTCACAGCGCTCACTCGCCCTAGTCGTCTGTTCAACACCACTACTCATCCCTGCACGATACCGCTATCGATTTCATCCCACCAAAAAGGGTTTCCGCAATTCGGAAATGAATCGTCTGTTTTGTGAAAAACTGACTATCGATGGATTGTGGAGGAGAGTGTCTATCTTTGTGGGGGAAACTTGGGGGTCTGAACCGCCGGTGGGTAGTGGGAAATAGATCGAGGTTCGAGGTGGAATTAGCGTTCGAGAGCGGCCAAAGATCGACACGAGCTTGTCTCTGGCAGTTCAATACCTCTCCGGAGGTCACGGCTGTTGGGGAGCGCGTTGTTCAATCACTGCCCAAAACTACTCGGGGAAGCTCGAAATTGACAGCTTTTCATAAGAACACATGCTTGTTCTCGTCCGACAGTACTTGCGAAGGTGGTCCTTCGGCGGAGGAACAAGTGTCGATTTATCCCAATTCACTATTATACAAGCAATATGCCTTTGTATACTCTTAACGAGGGTGTACCCTCCATCTACTGCCTCAATTATCGGTTTAGAGGAATGGCTTCAAGGCTTGAGGAAGAATTTGGGAGATCGAGGCACCACTGGGTGGCTCGATGGATTGGAAGTACTGCAACATCGACGAGGCATCAGCTTTCCGGAAGTTTTCACAGGCGGTGAACAAGAAAAGGATCACTCACGTCACCCCACCAAGGTCCAGCGGCCCAGTACGCGAACCCGATCCAAACATTGGTCTGAGCCATGGAGCACAAGGCACCGAAGACGGCAGAGATACAGTCGGCATTGCTTCCCGCACCCATCTCACCGAGGAAACCCTTCAAGTTGTTCTGCTGCAGCCAGGTGGTGGCAGCTGCGAGACGTTCCTTGCCAATTGTGGCAGACACGCAAGTTGGGGATGTTCCGGAGCCATCAGAGTCGAGGTACTGGTGCATCTCTGGAAGACATGACGAACACAAACATTGAGTAAGGGCGCGTCGATCGGTGGAAAGAAGAGACTCACCAATGGCGAAGTTGTTGTTGGGGTCCTTGAGGCTCTTGAAAGCGTCGCCGTTACCAGAGCTTACCCAGGCTGAGCAGCATATCAATCAGTGGTGTACTCAGGTAGAAAAGAAAGCGGAAACCTACTCCAAGCACCGGTCCAGGCTGGTGTATTGACAAATCAGCAACTGTATGGTGTAGAGGGTTGGAGTGACGTACAAGTGCCTTCGACGAGAACCAGTTGTTTAGCGCCTGCTGCACGGACACCATTGATACCGGCTTGCATCTGGAGAATTGGTTTGTCTCTTTTCAGTAGCCACGAGATTGAACGGGGCTCACCATAGATGCAGCCTGACTGGCAGGAACGTCGTGAGGCTCGTTCATGAGGTCTTGGTGCTTTTCAGCTTCTGGGGCTTGTCGACGACTGACCCAACTTACCGAAAATGACCCTTGAGTTGGAGGCCTAGTGTGGGCATGCGTGGTTAGCAAGGCAACCCGGAAGTGTACAAAGCTACTCACGAATTTGGCCGCGAGGTTTTTCCAGACTAGTATTATTTTTAGCTGAATTTCAAACTGTGTAGCGAAATAAACCCATGGAACTCACAAGTTTGGAATCTTTTCGGAAGAAACTGTCAGTAAAACAACGAACAGATTGCCAAGAAACGACTTACGCATTGGTATCACTCATGGTAGCTCCGTTGTAAATGAGGAAGTTATGGGCTGAAGGTCCCATTGAATCAGTACAAAGTACGCCACGAAATTTCGATGAACTTACGTTCAATCGCAACATATGCTCCCTTTCCGGTGATGTAGTTCACAGTCTGCGAGAATCCTGTAAGTCAAGTCTACCTTTGCGTCGACGAGCCTCACGTACCGTTTGGAGGTCGGCGAAATAGGCACTGTCGAATGCACCAGTGATGCCGGTAGAGGGAGGGGTCAATCGTTCGAGCTGGAAGGGAACACGGAAGAAGTTCATTCCTTGACTGACAAAGTACTGTAGGCAAACGGTTGATGAGTATGACCTGTAGGGACAGGAAGACGCGGGATACATACGTCGATTGAGCTGCACGAAGTGAGAACAACATTCAGAATCGTCAATCTTCGAACACCTGAGAGTACTATACCTTGGAGCCGGCCAAATGTAGTCCTTGCCCTTCGTTCCAGGGATGTTCAAGTTGCCAAATTCAGCGCCTGACTCGTTGACTCCGAAGTATTGGAATTTGCGAGCATTGGCACAAGTGCTTGCCAATGGCTGAGGTGCAGTCACCGTCCGCGTCGTCGCGTCGCTGGCAGGTGTGGCAGCGGGCATTGCTGCAACAACAGCACTCAAAGCCAGGGGAACCAGGTAGGATAGAGACCACATTGTCGGATGGGATACCGCTGGTCGTGGAGACGCAATTGAGGCTCTTATACGAGTGGAACACCAATACTCCCTTCAGTACCGTGAAATATCCGAAATGTTTCCACGGTAAAATGACAACAGAATTCTGGTGGCGTATAACATACCCATCACATGCCTAATCACCTTGTGGGGTAACAGTACGCGTCTTTCCTATGACGGAGTTAACGCTCCAGGTGAACTCGCTGCGTACTAATCTCGGATCGTTAACATACTACTGGACCGGAATGGCACCTCCGAGATAAAGGAGAATAATTTCATGCGGCGGTCGGTAAGAGACAAGATAATACGAGCAATGGAGAAAGCGAGGAGTCGGAGAAATGCACGCATCGGAGTCTTTAATACTGTTCGAAGTGAACATGTAAATCATATATTGAGGGCGCATTATACCGTATGTACAACGCCATAAGACCTATCCATATATAAGCCACAGCCAAAGATAATATGTGCAGAAGCTTACATCGAAGGATCATCGGACGTTGGATCCTCCGAATCCTGAGCTTCGTCTCATGCTTCCCAGATCAGAGGTCCCTTCACCTCGATCATCAGTTCCCGAACTCCAAACCCTCCTCCCAGCGCTGGCCTGAGCAGGCGGTGACGAAGTAGTAGTGGGACGTTCCCAGTCCCATATTCGTCGCCTGGGCCTTTCCTCCGACACGTCGCGACGGTTGTTATTGAAGAGATATCGGCCAGCAAGCCCTCCTGCCAATGCGCCTGTGAAGAAGCCTGGACTCCATCCTTGCCCTCGCCCCGCAGTAGCATGTTTAGGGTCATAATAAGGTGGTGGCGGGTCATTTCTGTCGTCACCATACCCACCAGGAAACCAGTTGGAGTCCGAGAACCCCGGTCCTGGCCCACGACGACGTTGAGCCCGGGGGGCACGATTGGTTCCGTCATTATTTTGCCAGCAAAGGCCGTATAGAATCCAAACCAAAACAATCACCCAAGGTATCGCAAAAATGACAGTTGGCCAGTCAACAGCTGCAATATTGATATGAGTTCTCATTCGAGCCTACTTCATATGACACTTACAATTCAGAGCACTAGTACTCCGAGGAGAGTGAGGATCGGAGTCCGACCGAAGTACCCGAGGAACTTCCACCAGACGATATTCCAGGCCACACGAGTCTGCGGGTGGGTAGCTCGGTCAGCTGCAACAATCGAGATGGCACGGTTTTGATGCATGTATTCACTTTGTAGCACGTATGGATCTCCCGGTGCAGACCAGCCTTCACAGGATACCTAGATCGGTTCGATAAGTAAGCATTCATATGGTTAACTCATTGGGCAGGATACACGCACTGCTACTCGGCCAAACCGCAAGCTTTCAGGTAGGTCTGCCTCGCACTTCCACTCAACATCCGTACCACGTCCCCCAATATTGGTGCAACGTACGACCTCTGGCTGATAGAATTTGCAAGGTTTCCCGATACAAGTCAATTGTGAAATGGGTCGACTTCTCCTCGCCTTGGTTTCTTCTCCTTGGTAGAATGTGAGAGCCTTGATGCTGTCGAGCTTCGCTTTCGACATCGTGGAGTGGAGGAGAGTACGGGATCCATGACGCCGATCAATGTATGAGGGTCTATTCCAGGGAGGATCGTGTATGCTGACGTGTTCCCACGGCGCACGTTGGGGGGTCTCGTAACTGCGCGCTTAGTGAGGCCGAATGTACATGACACTGAACAGTGAACACCAGGAGCCAGGTTCAGAGAACGAGACTCCTTCTAATAAATCGCAAGGGAAGACTGTATTTAAGAATCCCAATATCATGTGAAATTTTCGCGTGATCAAGCCGAACATCCCCCGCAAAGACCATGTCCACAACCCCAGCAACTTGCAGCGCCGATACCCAAAGTCCGCAATAAAAGGGAAACGATACTAGTGACACCCTCCCCCAGAACAAATCCACTCGCAACGACAATGAGCCTTATGTCACTTTCATGTTTAGCATACCGCGTGCGGAAAGTAAATTCTGCAATTCCTCCTACAAGACGCGCCAGAGAGAATGAGGGTGTGTTGAGGAAACCAATCGCAAAGGCAACTCCAGAAGGAACCCATTTGGCCCACCACACTTGTTTCCTGGATGCGTATGTCTTCAGTGCTGCGACAACACCAAAAATCAGCGCGAAGAACACCATAAAAACGGAGCTCTTCTCGGGGATCTGCCCGTCACCTGTAAGGGACTATTAGCACCAACAGGGAAAGAGAACTTTTCGCTCTGAACTCACGCAAGAGCCGGGCCAGACTCAACCAGACGTATGCCGTGGGTGCTGGGAACGATGGTCCAGGGATAGCGTATGCACGAGTGTAAAGAATGTAAGCTGTGGTTGTCACGAATATGGACACGATCGAACCGATCAATTGTCCATAGAATTGGGCTCTTGGGGAAGCGTGGCAAAGGTGTCCCGTCTTCAAGTCCTGCAGGAGGTCACCAGCTTGTCCAGCACCAGCTTCTGCAACACCGCCGGCAATGATATTCGCGACGATGTTTCCAGGTTGTATCCATGCAAAAAAGAGTTGAGAGATCTTTCCTAGACCCGACACAGGGTTGATATCTGTTTGACCGAGCGCACGAACGCTAGAAACAAAGTTCGTTATTGAAGTCACATGTAGAATAGAAGTCCACTGACGCAAGAATGCTTAACAGCCCACCAAGGATGAACGCAAAGAAAGTCGCCCACGGCTTGATACCTTCGTGACCAAACACTACCCAGACGAGAAACGTTCCGACCGCCACACTGACTGACGAACCGACGATTACCCACTTCGTCGGAACTAGACGGTCTTCTGCCTCCGGCTCTGGATCTTCTTGAACGTCCCCACCTCGAAGTCCGAGGGTGCGCCCAATTGTTCGCACTGAATATCCGAAAACAACAGGGGAGAGTGATACCAAGCTATCGGTACACATGATTGCGAGGGATAGCCACACAATCCAACCCCGAGCCCCGGTGGCCATGTCTTCGACTGGACCAGGCGCCCAACCAGCAAACTTGGACAGCGGAGAGAGAATAGCCCATCCGACGAACATTCCCTGATGACTGCTGAGATGCATGTGCCACCTTATTCAGTCTACCGCGGACGTACCGAATTCATACTCAGAGTGGTAGGGAGACCCATGATGATGCCTGTCTCACCGAGGGCCAGTCAGAGAGAGAAGTAGAATCAAAGGAGGAAGTTACCTTGGCCCACGTATGATAGACTTGGAGTAAACGACCACAACCAATTACGCGCCAGCGACTGGCCGAAAAGCGGAATAGCGAATATGATCGGAAAGAAGTACGCAACGAGCTGGTGTGACAGTGTTTTGGTGAGAACGTATCAGTAGAAGAGCAGGAAGCGACTTACTGTGAGGACGGCGGAAGCTAGAAAACTCCAAATGAGCTCGCTCCACCCACCCGTCTTCATAGAATCCTGAGAAGCCGGGAGTAGCGGGGTAGTTTCCTCGGGCACGACATCAGGGGCCTCTTCATTAGGAAGTTGCTGGTATCCTTTCCGGCGGCGAAGTTTTGCGTCTGGGGGAGGTAAATCATGTAACACGGAAATGAGTTGGGCTGTAGCGGTCCCAGATGGGAAGGGAAGTTGTTCTTCAATGATCTAAAGTGGTAGAGTTGAGGAGGTGAACATATGGACTGGCGAATCCGATCACGAACCACTTGTTTACGGATCGGGGGTGATATGAAAACGCTGGTAGTGAGAGGCCAGGTGAATGTGATTATCGAGGCAGATGCAGTGCGGTACTATCGAAGACTCACCCAAAGAAAGCAACAGCGCAGGACCATCCTATGCCACTGATCCATGAGAGATGAATGGGCGGAGAACCGTCTCGTTCTTCGTCGATAAGACCCAGGGCGGGAAGTATACTAACAAATCCGGCACCAAGAGGCATGGTTCCTGTTGCAACTGCAGTCGTTTGAACGACTACTATCTCTTGGGGCGTGAGTGGTGTAGGGAGCATGCGGCTGACCAGGAAGCCGATGAGAGAGGACTGTAGTGACATCCTGGAGGAGAGTGTTATCAGCAAACTTCCTGAATCGTCAATGTAAGGAAGGAGTACTACATGCTGATGAAGCCCGTCTGTAGTCCAAAATACAGGTTCGTGAAGCACAGAAGACATCCTATCGCAAGCCCTAATAGCACTGCGGTAAGCGTAAATTCAGCATTTTGTGGTTGCTTGTCGTGACTGCGAGGTTGCAGTTAGTGAGCTGGATTCAAAGAAATAAGAATGCGAACAAACGTTCTCGACTCCGGAGCTTTCATTGATGATGGTACTTAGGGAGATGCTATCCCTCTGGGATGATGCATAGAACTCCGTCTACTCTCAGTGCCGACATGGACGATGATGGTAAACGGACAACATCTGCCGCGGACGAGCGTAAGCGCTCAAACCCGCGAACCGGCTGAGCACGGTCACCTCCGAAGGACGCGCCTCGAGACGTACGGTTGGGACAATTCTTACATATGGTCTCTGTTCAGGATCCATTACACGCTATTTCTTCTTAACAAACGGTATTGTGATGATACGCAATATCCCCGAATCAACCTGAACAACCACCACAGAGGCCGTGCCCACAACCCCAACAACTTGCAACTCCGACACCAAAAGTCCTCAAGACAAGGGAAATGACACTGGTTACACCCTCTCCAAGAACAAAACCACTCGCAACGACAATTAGTCTAATATCGCTCGGATCCCTAGCGTAGCGAGTGCGGAAGATATACTCCATAATTCCACCGATGAGGCGAGCCAATGAGAACGACGGAGTGTTGAGGAAACCTATTGCAAACGCAACGCCCGAAGGTATCCATTTCGCCCACCACACTTGTTTCCGAGCAGCATATGTCTTGAGAGCGGCTATGACACCGAAAACAAGGGCAAAAGCAACCATGAAAACGGAACTCTTCTCGGGGAGTTGTCCATCACCT
Organism: Marasmius sp. AFHP31; assembly: GCA_024721195.1. Taxonomy (NCBI): domain Eukaryota; kingdom Fungi; phylum Basidiomycota; class Agaricomycetes; order Agaricales; family Marasmiaceae; genus Marasmius; species Marasmius sp. AFHP31. Next base: position 25,749 of record JANHQD010001939.1, read on the forward strand.
GCCCACCATTCAGTTTCGATGTGCTTGAGGAGAGGGGGAGAAACTCACGCAGGAGTCGGGCAAGACTCAACCAGACATACGCAGTCGGCGCAGGAAAGTTCGGTCCAGGTATGGGGTATGCACGAGTGTACAAGCTGTATGCTGTAGTCGTCACGAATATAGACAGGCTGGACCCTATCAGTTGGCCATAAAATTGAGCTCTTGGTGAGGCCTGACAAAGGTGTCCGGTCTTCAAGTCTTGCATGAGATCTCCAGCTTGCTGAGCCCCTGCCTCGGCGACACCTCCTGCAATGATATTCGCGACGATATTTCCGGGCTGAATCCACGCAAAGAATAGCTGGGAAATCTTTCCGAGGCCCGAGACGGGATTGATGTCCGTTTCTCCGAGAGCACGGACACTACAAATGTGAGCTTATGAGTCGCGAGAGGTCAGGAGAGACAAGAAACTCACGCAAGAATGCTCAGCAATCCGCCGAGAATGAACCCAATGAAAGTCGCCCACGGTTTGATGCCTTCATGACCGAACACCAGCCAGACGAGGAATGTTCCAACAACTACGCTGGCCATCCAGCCAATTTTGACCCATTTCATCGGAACCAGGCGATCTTGTGTTTCGACTTCATGGTCCTCCTTGGCATCAACGTTGAGGCTGCCACCAACCCGGAAGTTGCGCCAGAGCACGTCTACGAGGTATTCAAACACGACAGGTGCCAGCGATACCAAGCTGTCTGCACACATTATAGCGAGGGAAACCCATAGAATCCATCCTCTGGCACCCGAGGTCATGTCCCCGACTGGGCCAGGCGCCCAGCCTGCGTATTTGGATATCGGCGAAAGTATTGCCCATCCGACAAACATGCCCTACATATGGTCAACGAGGTGTACGGATGAGCTGATTAGTCTTCGACTAACCATGTTCATACTTAAAGTAGTAGGGAACCCCATGATGATTCCTATTGTGTTATCGTTGTGAGGGGCAGATGACACAAAACACGAGGATGCACACCTTGCCCTACGTATGATAGACTAGGTGTAAAAGACCATAGCCATTCCCGTGCGAGGTAGTTACCAAACAACGGGATTGCAAAAACGATCGGAAAGAAGTAGGCGATGAGCTACAAGGCAGGTTCAGTTCAGAAAGGACCAATGATGAGACCAGGTAAACTTGCAGTAAGGATGGCCGAGGCGAAGAAACTCCACAATAACTCGTGCCAGCCAGCCGTCTTCACAGAATCGGTGACCGGTGGCGCCACTGGTCGAAGAGGAGTTGTCGCCTCAGGAGGCGCAGGTTCAGGGTCGCCGGTCTCTTCAGTATCAAGTCGCTGGTAGCCTCTCCGCTGCCGTAAGGTGTTGTCGGGTGGAGGAAGATCGTGCAAAACAGATATTAACTGGGCCGTAGCCGTCCCAGACGGAAAAGCGAGTTGTTCTTCTATGATCTGCTGGCAAGATTAGCGTTTCGAACACAGCAATTAATGGCAAATCCGATCACGAACCACTTGCTTGCGAATCGGAGGGGACATAAAGACACTGCCGGGTCCCGATAGGATGGAGTTAGTGAGCGAAACGCGTAAACCGTGCCCAGGTGCCCCACAAAACTCACCCAAAGAAAGCAACAGCACATGACCATCCTATACCGGCTATCCAAGAAAGGTGAATGGGGGGAGAACCGTCTCTTTCTTTATCTATGAGACCCAAAGCAGGAAGGATCCCGACGAATCCAGCAGCTAAAGGCATGGTCCCTGTTGCGACAGCGGTTGTCTGAACGACAATGATTTCTTGAGGTGTAAGTGGCGCAGGAAGCATCCGGCTGACAAGAAAGCCGATGAGGGAGGACTGCAAAGACATCCTGACGAGGACATAACAAGTCAGTGGCGTTCTGCGGCTGATAGACGAAGGCAATACATGCTAATAAATCCAGTCTGCAATCCAAAATAGAGATTCGTGAAACACAATAGACACCCTATCGCCAGTCCCAATACCACTGCGGTGAACGTGAATTCAGCATTCTGTCCTTGCTCGTTGCGAGGTCTCCTGTGATGGTGATTACCATTACTGGTTTGAATTCTGAGTTTCAGGACGTACCTCAGCCCCCTAATAGTGTCCATCGAAGTGTAATTCAAGATATTCTACGACTCCGAGACGCTGAGAGACATGCAGTACGCCTGCTGCTTGTACAATAGGTGATGATGGTGGGTGACAAAGCTTGGTCGTCGCTCGGGCCGGGTCCGCGGTGGTCAGCAACTGTGAGTCCCACGAGACACACCGTCCATGGTACTTGCAGCTCTACAGCCTACAGCATCGACAGTACTTTCTTAATTCTGTCGGGATTTCACCGTTGGCACGATATCAATCTCTTCTCATATGCGCGATCCATGAGATACATCACCGCCCGACCATCCCGCTTTTCCCAATCTCCAAGGCTAGATATCTTCTCCATACAGTCAAAATTACAGCTACATCTTCGCGGCATCGGGTCAGAAGGGACCGCTCGGCGACCTCTTACGATCTATCATATCTGCATCCGAACCATCCGAATGCGAATGTGTGTTCATTTACCAAAATGGCTTGCAGGTCAACACACCCAAATCCTCAGCCCTCAACCCTCGCGTCGAAGGGCCAGTACTGGCGATGTCATCGGAAGGCCTGAAGAGGACAAATGGTCCTTCATTTCTCCCAAACATGACGAAGAACGCGTCTTGAGGCCAGCAGGTCACCGCTGCATTGTAGTCGCGTGTGAAGAGCCACCGTATTCTCGCAAATAGTTTGATCCATTTGGCCTAATTAAACGATCATTCGCGGCGAAAACCAGACGTTGGGACCTATTCACCACGGTGGATTTAGGTACCAAGAGGGCTTCCTGCTGTGTAGGTGGAGGTTGATGCGATCTCATACACTGAGTTGATACAACCGCTCAAAGAGTCAAGCGGTTACGGCACTTGTTGGGAAATCTACCGCGAGGCTGGAAGAAATTGGTGCAAAATAGCTGTCATTGACAAACTGTGGGTGTTCGGATGGCAATGCGCAGGACCGCAGGTTATAAATGCCGGGTGACAGTGGGAAACTGGACGGACTTCTCCTCGCATCCCCGACCTCAACTTCAAAATGAACAAGCAAACCATCCGTTTCCCGATGGGAGACTCGAATTCAGATGCGAGCGGAATGTGGTCCTGGCTGCCGCATTTCGTCGGCCTGTCCTCCCTGTTTGCAACCTTTCTCTCGAGCTCCTCGCCGTTCTTCAGTAGCGCGAAACTTCTCATTCTAGGCTCTATTGTCGAGACAGGTTTGCGGTTTTTTTTTTCGCTCGGGGTAAGCCACCGTTGACTGGCTCTTTTCTTCAGGAAGAAGAATATGTCGATGGCTCATAGAAAGATTCAGAATTCGTGAGCTGCCCCTTGACCCTCGATGGCCATCCTCTCAAACAGTCCTACTGCGCAGAATACTCGATGACGGCTCAGTTTGATGAAGGAGATCCCGCCTATGAATGGGTGGTTCACTTTTTGGTGCATTTTCTGTCGATCATTGGTGGAATCAGCGCTGATATCTTTAGCGTCCAGACCCAACAAGGCCTGTGGAGGAGGTCCCGCGAGTTTCGCGTCAACGCGAAGAGTTCGAAGCGCAAATGGGCCATACACACGCGTTCGGAGGAAACCGTCAAGGATAACGCTGAATATGTACCCACCTATGAACTTCCACAAATCTTTCGCTGGAATGGTTATTGGCTCGAGATCAAACGCACGAAAACCGGTGGACTCGGAATGTCTTCATTCAATCCCTATGGAATGCAAACTTCGTTAGGTGGAACAATATTCATAACGTTCGTATCGTGTCCGTTTCCTCGTAGCCTTGACGCCACTGATGCTGTTTTGCGCTTTCAGCATATACAGCTTGAGGATGAACGCGTTATATGACTTTGTGGAGAGCGCACGACGCAGTTACCTTGACACAAGCAAGCCCGACGTCATTATTCACACCGCGGACACCGTACGTCCCTATCTCCTTCATCATTTGACTGATACCAACACCACGAGCTAGCCGCATTATAACCCTGGCTTTACTTGGACCAACGTAAAGCGCAAGATGCGCCGGCCCCTAAGTTCTATCATCTTGCAAGAAGGTGTCGTACATTCTCTAGTCAAAGATGCACAAGAGTTCCTGGATACGGAAGATTGGTATGTCAATCGCGGGATACCTCATCGACGAGGTTACCTCCTCCATGGGCCACCTGGAAGCGGAAAAAGTTAGTATCGCGGATACATAGCCGTTCACCGCTCTGACCGCGATCACTCAGGTTCGACTATATATGCTTTGGTAAGGGTTCCTTCGCTTCTAACAAAGTTAGTATGAACCGACACACGACAGGCCGGGGAACTTGGTCTTGAGATCTACTCACTCTCCCTCGCATCTGGTTTGTGAGTAAATGTGCATGCAGGATTCAACTCTCGTCTCACCGGGTTGTTGCTAGCGTGGACGACTCCTTTTTACAACGCGCAGTGTCCTCTGTCCCTAAAAGATCAATATTCCTGATTGAGGACATCGACTGTGCGTTCCCATCCAGAGATGACGCGGAGGGACCCTTGAGTTATCTGGCCAATTTACCTGGCCTGGCCAACCCATACTCACCCACTATTCGCCGTTCATCGGTCACACTCTCTGGCTTACTGAACGTGATCGATGGTGTGGGAAGTGACGACGGAAAACTCTTTTTCGCAACAGTACGTTCTACCCGCTTCCCAACTACTATCCCCGCCCGTTTTGATCATGCACATTCTACCAGACTAACTACATCGATCGACTGGACCCTGCATTACTCCGTCCAGGACGAATCGACCGAAAAATACAGTACAGCTTAGCAACTCAAGATCAGGCTGCAGCCCTCTTCCTGCGTTTCTTTGCCGAGCCTCGTATCCCCGCGAGCCAACCAAAACTGGTTCACGCTCCGGAACACCCACTCGCGAAATCGTCCATCTCTGTTGTCGTGACCGCGGCTGAGGAGGAGCCATTGGACAGCAAAGTTGACGATGGAGGAGAGGCCCTTAATCACCTCGCTGATACGTTCTCAACGACGATTCCTTCCAACGAGTTTTCCACAGCCGAACTACAAGGCTATCTTCTGGCTTGTAAAAATCAGCCTGAGCAGGCTGTTGCGGGTATCCTGGGTTGGATCGAACAAGAACGGAAGGATCGCCGGGAGCGCAAGGAGAGGGAAGATATCAGGAAGCGGAAAGCCCAGGAGAAACAGAACACGCTCTTGAAGGGACATTACGTCTACGGGGGACCCGTTCAACCCATGCAGGTTACACCCCCTGTGCCCCCACCGCTGGAAATGCCTCACCCTCCTCCCAATGCAAACGGGTTTGTGAGTGGAGGTCCCCCTCCGAGTCAAGACACGCTACATGAGGCCAGCAATCGGGACCTTTCGCCTTCCCCTGCTTATGAACCGCGGGCGAACGAGGCCACATTACCTGCAGCCGAATCAGCAGCTGTAACAGCGTAACTCAACGAGAGCAGATTACTTATATATACTGTGTAATTTATAATCGGTGTTGTAATCTATGTAAGTAAAATGTGAACGCTTGAGCTCTCGTACGTCGAAGTGCAAAATAATATTATTTTTTGCTCAGAGTTTGGCAAGCGCTTATAACCGTAAGCGCTTTATCCGAGTCACAAATCCGAAATCGATCGTTCACACTTCACCCCCATCATGCCTCAAAACATTCGATCTGCTGAAGGTCTTCTGCAGGTCGTTCCTCCCCCTGGTGCGCCTGATATGTGTGTATCTCGTTGTCATTCTATCGTATCGTCTTTCTAATAGTCATTCAGAGCACCGAAGGACGGAGAAACTAACATCCTCATCACATCCTCTTTGCCGTACTGCAATAATGTTCCTCATCTCGGTAAGGGACACAACTCTGTAGGATTCTCAGTATCGGTGCTAAACCCTCGGAAGGAAACATTATTGGGAGTGTTCTGAGTGCAGATGTCTTCAGTCGGTAAGTGTCGATCATGGTTTTCATCGAACTTCATCCGCTCATTTCTCGCTCATTTCCCAGTTATTCTCGTGCGTGAGGATTTTGCTGAGCCCCTGGTACATAACTTATCTCGACTGCCATTAGGAACAAGGAATCGAAATACTCTATACATCTGTGGGACGGACGAGTATGGGACAGCTACTGAGACGCAAGCATTGAAGGAAGGGATATCACCAAAGGCACTTTGCGACAAGTATTTCGTGCTTCATAAAGCCACCTACGACTGGTTTGATATCGGGTGAGTAGACACGTCGTCTTGCGTTTCTGCACCCCCCTGACGCGCGTTCACTAGTTTTGACTACTTTGGCCGGACATCAACTGAACTGCACACCGAGTACGTCCATAGCGACGCCAGTCCATATTTGGATTAATGGAGTCTCTTGCAGGGTAGCTCAAGGTATCTACAAAAATCTCGGAAAGAACGGATATCTCGAGAAACAAGACAAAGAGCAGACATATTGCGAGGGTTGCTCGAAGTGCGTCGTGGTCAATGCCTTTTCGTGCCACATTTTATTCACACTTGTTCAGATTCCTGGCAGATCGTTTTGTGGAAGGAATATGCCCTCACTGTGGTTACGACGTGCGCTAAACATCGTCCCGTACTTTTGGATTCGAGTTAATCTCCGTACACAGGATTCTAGAGGAGATCAATGCGATGGCTGTGGTCGAACGCTCGATGCTATCGAACTCATCAAGCCTCGATGCCTTGTCAACAAAACACATAATATTGTCCACAAGACCTCCACCCACATGTACCTCAAACTCGACGCGCTTCAGCCGCGGATAGAAGCATGGATCAAGGAGTCCTACAAGAAAGGAAGATGGTCTCATCAAACTACCATCAACTCCGATGGCGAGATTACGGACGCTCGTATGCAGCAAGGGTTGCGGCCTACACCTCTGACGCGAGACTTGACTTGGGGTGTGCCCACCCCTCCTCTTGGTATACCTGAGGATGAATTTATGAAAGGGAAGGTGTTCTGTAAGTATTTCGGAAAGTCTTCGGTTTTACTGTGCGCTGACAATAGTCCCTTGCAGATGTCTGGGTGGGTCGTGTTCCACGTTCTTTCTCATTATATCCTCTCACCGCAACTTCTTCAGTATGACGCCCCGATTGGATACCCAAGTATAACAGCCAATTATACACAAGGATGGAAGAAGTGGTGGTTCAACCCACAGAACGTCAAGCTTTATCAGTTCATGGGGAAGGACAATGTCTATTTCCATAGTATCTATTTTCCTGGCGTTCAGCTCGCTGACGGACGCGATTGGACGACATTACATCATCTCTCTTCTGCAGGCAAGTCCCTCTCGCGTACGCCCAATGAAACAACTAACGTATTCCATCTGTCATTCAGAGTACTTGAACTACGAGGGTGGAAAGTTCTCGAAGAGCCGAAATCGCGGAGTCTTTGGAACGCAAGCGAAAGAGACCGGTATCCCCTCCTCGGTCTGGAGATATTACTTGCTCTCTGCCCGACCAGAGACGGCAGATTCCATGTTCTCGTGGGCAGATTGCGTGAGTATACGAACTTGATTAGAGTGAAACCAATAACTCACCGATGACTCGAACTAGATTGCCGCGAACAACAATGTTCTTCTGAACAAGTGAGTGTCCAGATCTTGTGATGAGGAGCGAACCTATTTCTCAACGGCTGTCCAGCTTTGGAAACTTCGTCAATCGGCTGCTGAAGTTCATTGCATCCCAGTACGACAGTACTATTCCCGAGAGTGGTGACGAACCAGGTCCTCTGTCGCCAAACGACGAACATGATGCTGAGTTCATCTCCGAGGTGAACAACTTGATCAAGGAATATGTTGACGCAATGGAAGTCACCAAACTCCGACTTGGTCTCCAGACCATCATGCTTATCTCCGCTCGCGGGAACAACTACCTTCAGTCTTCAGGGTTGAACAAGCAGCTGATGACAGATAATCCTAAACGATGTGCCCAAGTTATCTCGAGGGCAATCAACCTCATCTACGCACTATCCGCTCTTATCTATCCCTACATGCCCGCGACATCCGAGGCCATTCTCAAGCAGCTGAATGCTCCGGCTCGTGCTGTCCCCGACGTTCTCTCTACCGATATTCTTGCGGGTCATACGATCGGAAAGCCTGAGCATTTGTTCAAGAAGATCGATGAGAAGATGGCAGATACATTCCGGCAGAAGTTTGGTGGTGCTGAGACGAAGGAGGCCCCAGCGGAACCAGCGACGAAGAAGGTCAAACCAGTTGCGATCCCAGCTTCAGAAAAGACACCGGAGATGGTGGCTAAGGAGGCGGAAATCACAGAGCAGGGGAATTTGGTGAGATCACTGAAGGCTCAGCCGAAATCGAGCGAGACGGATGAGAAGATCAAGGAGGAGGTCGACAAGCTCAAGAAGTTGAAAGTCGAATTGGGTCTTTTGCAACAGGGCGTTGCCAAGTAGAGTAGAATATAGAAGAAATGTAGAATCTGTACATAAATAACTTTGACAACGTGCCCCAGCGCATTGGCCACTTGGCACTGACTGCGTTGCTAAGAACTGCGGTTTTCAATCCCGTAATGCCTGCCGGTGAACACGCCGCGGGCACGGGTGACTAGCGGCACGCCGTCCTGGGCCTCCCACCTCTGACTCGATTTATCATCATCTCATGCTCTACACGCTGATAATTGCTCTTATATCATAGCGTCTTCTCACCTTTTCTACTCTTCGTTCCTTTCCCCGGTCCTTTAATTTCGACTGATGGACTCCAGCGCGACAGAAGCATCCCCGCTACTGGGTCCCACACATGCAAGGAAACCGTTTTACAGAGCTAGACCTCTATGGTATGTGTATCGTTATCTGTTCAGATTCTCGTGTCTAAAGTCTCTGAAGGCTGGTACCCTTTGCTATCACCGCTGCTCTCGTCGTGAGTAATCACAAACAAACGAGAGTCTCCAGAAGCACTGACTGTTATACCTTGTACACAGCGTGGCATGACTCTAGCACCTCGATTGGAAGTCTTCACCCAGTTATCCTGCCTTTCACAACACCATCATACATACGACAACTCTCATTCGCCTTCCCCCCAACCTATCCACTCCCTTTACACGTCCCTGGATACCAATGGACCCTCATTTACTCCGCTCACCACCACCAGGAATGGCGTAGTTGCAATCTTCACGAATGCCTCGGATAGAGAGCGCTCAAACAGTGACGATGACAGTGACGATCCAAGACAAATCCCTACACCGAAATGCGTGGGCAACCCCGCCGTACAAGCAGGCGCAGCACGCATCCAAACCGTAATGACCACAACAATGGGATTGCTGTCAGCCTTGACAAGTGGCTACTGGGGTCATTTCAGTGAACGGCACGGCAGGACTCGTGTGCTTGCCTTGTCTACCCTCGGACTCTTCCTCACGTACGCACTTCTTTCGCCCGTGGACTTATTTTTTAACTCACACGGTCTTATCAGTGACCTCACTTTCATCCTTGTTTCCACCCCTGGACTGCCGTTCGCAACTCATGGTCACAAGCTGCTTATAATCGCGCCTTTCATCGAAGGCCTCCTTGGTGGATGGTCAACGCTGCAATCTGCTTGTTCCTCCTATGTGTCTGACTGCACCTCCTCTGGGTCGCGTGCCACCATCTTTTCGCGTTTCACTGGTGTATTTTATTTGGGGTTGAGCGTAGGGCCTACTCTTGCGGGGTGGATCATCAACAACGGAATTCCAGGGATCGATAGGATAGGAACGCCAACGGGACAGGTGAGTCCCCCCTGACTCGAAATAGCTCGAATTCTTGCTGACTGATGTCCTCGCTTTTCAGGGAAAGAGTGTCACTGAAGTCTTCTGGCTGGCGATTTGCTGTTCTTTTGCGAACCTTTTGCTCGTTGTGTTTTTGTTCCCCGAATCGCTGTCCCGCGAGAAACGGGATGCCGCAGCACAGCAGTATCATCTCTCCCATAGAAGCAAGGGAAAGGGACGTGCCTTGGAGACTGATGGCTCGACACCTGGTGGACAAGGTTCGGACGCGGGTGCAACCGCTTTGCCTAGCGGGGGGTTCTTTGCCGAACTTCTCAGACCTCTGTCGATTTTCCTTCCTGCAAGTATAACGGTGGTAACTCCGACCGGTCTTAGAAGGCAGAAAGATTGGAGTTTGACGTTCCTTGGTCTCACACTCTTTCTATACATGCTATCAACTGTAAGTGTCGCTCGTCTGAATGTTGCCCGTTTCTGATCCTGACTGGTGCTGGCCTTCCAGGGAGTATTCCAAACCAAGTATTTATATGCCAGCCATGTTTATAGTTGGGCCGCCGACCAGCTCAGCTACTATATCTCCTTCGCCGGTGGCATGCGCGCAGTCGCCACGCTCTTTCTGTTTCCAAGTAGGCACCCTTGTGGTTCACGTTCGTTCTGACGCTCACTCACATTCGTCGATCCCAGCTGTGATATCACTCTTCAAGCCCAAGCCTTTGGCTTCCACTGAAACAACTGATCCAAGCACAAGCAATGCTGTGGGAAAGAAGGGCAAACCCAAGCTCACGAAGCAACAGATACGCCGAGAAATCAAGTTTGATATCCTGCTCAGTCGTTGCAGCTTATTCCTCGATATCTTCGCCAACTTTCTCATCTCGGTGTTACCTGCACCTTCGGGAAACGTGCATCCCATTTCTACCACCACCACCACCAAACATACGAAGCCGGTTTCGTTCCACCAAAGTGAGGTGTTGTTCGTCGCTGCGACTGCGTTCAGTAGTATGAGTGCTGGATTGGTCCCTGCGATGCAGAGCTTGGCGCTGTGTGTTTTGCAAGCGAGGGAGCTCCTTCAGGGAGAAAGTGACAGGACACGACAGGAGATTTTCGGGCAAGTCGAGGAAGGAAGTGCAAAGGTGTCGGGTAGCAATGAGACTGGGCAATTGTTCGGAGCTTTGTCGACTCTGCAAGCTCTTGGACAGATGATCTTGGCTGTGAGTTGTTTCTGTCTCGAGTGTTTATGGTGGACTGATAAAACTGTTTCTCTGCGCAGCCTGTGTTGTTCGGTTTGGTGTACAGTGAAACTGTCGCAAACTATCCGAAGGCGATATTCGTGGTGGCGTGTGGGATCTTGATTGCATCGTTTTGGACGACGCTTCTCATCAGGAATCCAGTACGAGCTGAACCTGTTTTTCGGAGGAAAGGAAAGGGCAAACGGAGGAGTATACGTTTGGAAGCGGAGGCACGTAGAGGAAGATCTAGGTCGAGGAAGGATCTGTTTGGTGGAGTCTATGGACCGGAAGATGAAGACAGTGACGATGCTGCAGCTGCACATCGATATCAGGCAGATTCGGCGGCTTGAAGTTGGGATCTAGAGTATTTATGATAAGGTACTTTCTTTTTATTTGATCTTATAGTCTGGATGTTATCCTCTGCATTCACGTAGTATTCGTAGTCTAGTCGGAAGTAGATAAGTAGATTGATTTATTGGGTCGTTGGTGCCCTGTATATAAACACTAGTATATATTTTGTATCAATACTTGTATACGAACCATTATTTGGACCACACCTGGAGTCATTCCATTTGTCAGGGACAGCTAAGTCCGTAGAATGCCATTGCCACACTACAGTTCGAAGTCGGGGAGAAACCCGATATGTCCGTGTAGGTTTGGCTTTGACCGGGATTTTCCGTGGCTTCTCTTAACTTTAACCTCGAGGCTAAGTACCTCAGCTTCTCATGCACCCCCGAAATCCACACGAGTGGAACTGACATCGCTACAAGGGCCTGGACATTGACTGCGGAAATGATGATGACGACGACTGTGGACTTGGAGTCTGGCATAAATTCAACGTTGCACCCTTGATGGCACCCTGACGTCAATGGTACCAAGGGAAACCCGCCACTTATAATAATAATGCCCTTGGCTACAATCATCTTCACACTCTCTCACTCACGGTACCTGATATCCTCTCCTTAATGCCAAAGTCACAACCCTCAGACAAAGAATTCGAAACAGAGGACAAATGGGACGATGAACGAACAGTGACGGACCCTGTCACCCACCAACCCATCTCAATACACGACAACACGTCTGTTGAACTCGAGAGAATACCGCCTTCGAGTTTATCCAGGGGAGAAGATGAGCCACAAGATGCTAAGGACCCACGCGACGGCATGGAGAAAGCAGTCGACCGGGAACTGGGCAAGGGATGGTGGGAGGATTCTGTCGGTACGGAACGTCGTCTGCGCACGCAGGCAGCGGTGCTGGCTGCAGTTGCTGCAGCTATTGGAGGCTCCATGAGTCTGCTGATATCTCAACTGCTGTCACGGTCGTTTGGAGCGGGAGGTAGGAGCATCTGGGCCGATATGTTCGCTGGTACCATTGGGAGCACAGTGATGGCACTGGCTCTCGGAGGAGGGATATTCTTCTATGGTCAACGCCAGCAGAAGAAGGATCACGAAGAGAAGAAGGAAAGACAAGATGGCGGGGTACGTGTACCGCGTTCGTTTCGTTACTCGTGAGGAAGCCACTAATCGCGATCACATGAGCAGAAATCCGGCTGGAACAAAGACCCACCACAGAAGAAACCAGAAAGTGCAGCATGGTTGAACTCGTTCCTTGACACATTATGGCCGATTGTCAACCCAGCTCTGTTCACTCCGTTGTCTGATATGGTCGAAGATGCCCTACAGGCCAGTCTTCCCAAGTTCATCAATGGTGTTCGAATTGCAGACCTGGGCCAAGGCGCCGAATCCGTTCGAATCATTGGCCTACGCTGGCTGGATGCTGGAGATAGCGACGTTGACGAAGGTGACTTTGTCAATCTCGAAGTTGCACTCAGCTACCGCGCAGAGTCCAAGGGAGCCGCTCTACAAGGCCGTTCGGGCTGCATGCATCTCCTCGTCCAATTCTGGCTCCCAGGCGGCGTGATTATGCCCGTCTGGGTAGAACTCACGGGGCTGTTGGCCACCGCTCGCTTGAAAGTCACGCTCACTCCGAATCCTCCCTTCTTGTCGGTGATGACGTTGACGTTGCTGGGAAAGCCAAAGATTGTGCTTTCTGCGACGCCACTAGCGAAGAACCTTTTGAATGTGATGGATATACCTGGTCTATCGAAATTTGTCCAGGACTCGATCGACGCTGCCGTTTCGGAATATATCGCGCCCAGGAGTCTCACTTTGGATCTCAAGACCCTCTTGATGGGAAGAGAGAAGATGGACACTGAAGCCTTTGGCCTTCTAGTCGTGACCATCAAGCACGCAGAGGGGTTCAAGGATGGTGATTCATCCAAATTGTGGAAGAGCAACGAAGGCAGAACAGGCGACCCATACGTCACCGTTGGATGGGGCAAGTGGGGAAAACCGTTGTGGTCTACGAGGTAACTCGATTTCGTGCTATCAATGTTTTACCCATTATTGACCGTACCCTAGGACGATCCAGAACGAGGGCAACCCCATCTGGGAGGAGACGAACTTTATGCTTGTCACGCCTGCAGAACTCAACGCACAGGAAACGCTCAAAATCCAAATCTGGGATTCAGGTATGTTACGATTTCCTTTCGTTTGGCAAAAATCGGTGATATTCAAAATAACGTACAGATCGTCTGACTGCCGATGACATTCTCGGGATCGTCGAAGTTCCTCTCAAGGAACTAATGCGTTCGTCTGAGACCAAAAACCGTATCAACGAGCGGACTGACGAGCTCACCGGGGACGACGGTAAAAAGTGGCCTGGAACGCTTACCTGGTCGGTAGGCTACTTCGGTAAAACGACTCTGGAACAACACTTGTCTGATAAGGAAGCCGACGCAAAAGAAATCGAAGAGAATGTCAAGGAGGAGGCTCAAGAGAAGTTGCGTGAAGCGGAGACTCGCAGGCACGAGAAAAATCCCGAAATCGAACAACAGACAGAGCAGGACCTGAAGGAGAAGAGCCAGGAGGTCATCGCCGGATCGCCTCCTCCTGCTGAGTGGCCGAGTGGTATTCTCAGCATCAGCATTGAGCAGATCAGCGGAGTTGAGGTTCCAAACGTCAGACAAAGTGGGACTCATGATGGGCCGGAGGAAGAGGAGAGCGACCAGTTGCCGAGTGCGTATTGTACGATCATGATTGACCATGAGAGGGTTTACAAGACGAGGACAAAAATGAAGGCCAATAATCCTTATGTATGTCTATTATCTCTTCTCATGAACCGTCTGAGCTGACCGATTCACTTCTACAGCTCAACGCGGGAACGGAGAAGTTCGTCAAGAACTGGAAGGAAGCAGTCGTAATCATTGCCGTCCGCGATATGAGACTCCACGAAAAAGACCCACTAATAGGCGTCGTCGTCCTTCCCCTCGCCAAAGTCCTGAAAGACCGGTGTCAACTCACCGAATCGTTCCCTCTCGTCGGCGGCATGGGCTTTGGCCGACTCAAATGTTCGCTTCTGTTCCGAAGCGTCCAAGCAAAACTCCCTCGTCCGGTTCTAGGGTGGAGCACCGGCACACTCGAGATCTTCCCAGATACAATAAAGGCATCCGGTGACTTCCCCTCCGAGTTGTTTGGATGTCGGATGCTCCTTCGTACTCTGTTTGGCAAGAGCAAGGTTTACCCTGGTGAAGGATCTGATTCTGGTACTGGCGGCGGCGGCGGCGGCAAGTGGGAATCGAAGCGTGACAGGCCTGTCCGGTTGGCGGTGAAGAACAGGTCTTCGAGCTGCCTGTTGATCCAATTTAGGAAGCGGGTGCTGGGACCCGACCAGACGCCTGCTTTCGGTACCCTTTGGCTTCAGGAAATCCCGGACGGAGAGGAAGTGACGGTGAAGGTGGCTATTAGGAGAAACAAGGGCAACGCATTGACGAGGGGTAGGTTCAATGCGAGTTCGGAGATTGGTGAGAAGGTGGGAGAGTTGGAGATGAAGCTGAAGATGTGGCCTGGGTTTGGGCCGTACCATCAGCGGCTGGCACGTAAGGATGCTGGGGTGGCTGATGTCATGGATATCTTGCGCGCCGCGGAGGATGTGGGTGACGATGTAGAGCGGCTGTGGAGTCAAGGAGATATGGACGATGAGGATTCGGACTCGTCGTCGTCTAGCTCGAGCTCAAGCTCGGATACTGAGGATGAAGACAAAGGCAAAGACAAGAAGAATGGGATCGATGGGAGGTTGAGGGGCTTGAAGGACGGCGTGTCGGAGTATAATGACCGCAAAGACGAGCTACACCGGAAGCACAGGGGTGTGATGCAATGGGGCGTGGCGAGGAAGATGGCCTGGGTCGGTCGGGAAGTCGAAGAGACCGCGAATGAAGTGGCACAAGGTGTCAAGGGCCGGCTGAAGCACAAGCAGCGCGATGGCAAGATCGAGACTGAAGTTTGAGTAACGAACCTGGATGATTACTACTACTTACGAACTGTTGGACTCTCTATTTACGACGGACCCGGCATCTAATACACGGTGTATCTGTACGTATAGTTGACATAAATGTAATGGACTTCCTTTCAGAGCTGACTGGCCTCTGGTGCTGCTGCATATTGTACATGACTCGTCGACCACACACTGCACACAGCACCCAAATTGCTGTTGCTGTGGCGCCCAGGTCTGGGTCCACCGGGGACCGATGGAAAGTTCCCACTGGTTGCCGTTGCCGGCGGCATTTGTGATGGAGTGTAAACAAGAGACAAACAATCGTGATTGAAGGTTGTTCCTCGACGTCGACGACGACGACGATGCAAACTAATGCCGTCGCAGGGCCTTCCTCTCTATATCTTCAACCAATACCTCAACCCTCCCAACCTGCTTATATAAAAAGCACTAATGACCTCCTCTCTCAGTTTCTCCTTAAAGATGCCTACGACAAGTACGTCAAGCCTACAACGACAGACCCGACATCTCCCTCCGCTGCGGACAAAGGAAAGGGCAAGGAAACGGTGGCAACACCTCTAGGGGATGGTCAGGATCAGGATGATGACGAGGCGCCGGAGAAGGGAGAGAAGAAGAAAAAGAATACCTACAAGCACCTCATCAAGGGTGTACCTGGTACGCCACCTCTCTTAACCTCCAACTACAGTCCTAAAATATCTTTGAACCCCTCAAGGCAAGCATTCCATGAGGAAAGACGACTTTTTAATGCAAACAATATCAGTTCCACCCAAGCAGCGCGTCAAAATCGCGCCTTTCGATCTCAGGACTCAGACGGATGCCTTCGAAGTCTCGTTGGAAGGGCTAAAGGGGGTGCGTGACTGACATCAGCTCTGTCTTCCCTCTGTCTCTGACTCTGACTTGCTATGTAGTGGAATCAGGCCACGCTCATACTCGAATCAGCTCAGGCTAGAGAAGATCGGAAGAAGCGGGTAATAGCGCAATCTTATCACCGGCACTCAATTTTCAACACTTCTGACTATCTTTCCGTTTATCTTATACAGAAAGAACTCAAAAGGCTCGCGAAAGCGCAAATGCAAGGACAAGGAGCATTACAGACTCAGACCCCGTCGCAAGCACAATTTCCGCCGACGTCGTCCACGCCGAAACCTTTTACTCCCACCGCAGCTTCAGCATCGACCCCATCATCATTGCCAGCCCGGACTTCCACTCCGCAGCCCCAAAGACCTCAGTTTTCATCAACACCACGACCTAATCCCCACGCTCATCCTCCACCTTCGGCGCCCGCCGCGCCGTCTTCCACCCCCGCATCCGCAATACCGCGGCCCAGTTCCACTCCGAGTGCTGCAGGCCCTGGTGGCACTGTGCACCATCCTAATCCACGGAATCACGTACCGGTCCCTCCTGTTCAAATTCCAACGCAAAGGGTTGGCACACCTCTTCGTACGGCGACCCCGACCACAGCGACGGCCCCGCATCCCCTCAGCGCGCCCCCACTGAGCGCAAGCTCAGTTCCCGGTGCACAGAGCCAACTGCCGAGAGGGAAAAAGAGAGATCACGAAGAGTCGAATTATGGTTCCTCCCCTCACCAACAGCCTGTCAACGGGCATACCAATGGCGTCGGTGTTGCTCCTTCGCAACAAGCAAACAAATTTCCGGTTGCTCGGGCGGGAAACAACGGTGTTAGGCCTCGTCCGGCAAAGAAGCAGCGGATGGTGAGTATTTCTCGAATCGTTCTTCCTTTTATTTTCTTTATCGGTGGGACAATATGGTCTTCATCTTCTCAGTTGCATTGAGATTCGTGCCGTGTTTTCTCCGGTCTCTTCTTATTTGCCCCCTTGTCGCAATGGCGGGTGAGGGGCAGGTCCACTTGTTATTCATTTTGCCGTCTTCGTCCATCCCGGATAAAAACCTACTCCTTATTCTTGTATAGGACGCCCCGGGCCAGACGCCATCTGCACCTCCCGTCCAGCAACCGACTCCTCAAGGGGTCTAGAAGCCTATGACCAATCCTCTATTGCGATTTATGTCCCCTCGTCCTTTCCCCAACTCTTCATTCCCGCAATGTCAGTCCCCATCGCATGCTTCGCTTGCACGCAGCCATATTCTTGCTACTTCTGGAACTTGGCTTGCCGACCCAGAAGACCCAGAACGTCTATGACGGCAGCCCCCTGGAGAGGAACAGAGGTCGATCTCGTGTACCTTAAGGGAAGATCCAATTGATATTCTGGTTTTGCGCGCATGGAAGCTTGCGCTTCCTTCACCCTCAACCCTCCCACAATGCGCATGCTTGATAACTATCCTAAGCCTACCGGCTCGGGCAGTCTTTGACCCACCATCCACTAACCTGTCCCACGACTTCACCGTTGGACTGCAACGCTTGCCATGATCATCATTTTAATCACCGCGCATTACCATTCCACTAGCATCCTCATACGTATAACTTCACCCCCGCATACTTGACTAAGTTACTCAGTATTCATATAAAACGACTCCTTCTGACTCAATTGACGTACATCTTTTGAAACATTTCCGGCTTGCCTCTTACCTTGCGTTTTCGTTCCTCAGGTGTTGTAATAGTAAGGACGTGTGCTCTCGTGCTTACGTCGTTACTGACGACTTACAATAATAGGGTTTTTGGTAGACCTGTGACATGCCCATCAATGAACAAGCGTTGATTGACGTGACTCATCTTGTGAGGGGCTGTAGTCAAACTGGAGGACTCAGAGATCACAAAAACTTTTGATATTCGAAGTTGATAGTTGACATCCAAGAAACATAAACTCTATCCAGAGCCCCTACTGACGGACTGCGTTGACATTTTGGCATTGTCCACGACAAGCGCAAAGTGTCGCGGAGCAGCCAACTCCCAAAGTACCGCAGCCGCACTTGGACCCAATATAGATACTGTTGACGCGACATCCGCCTGTGCAGCTGCATTTCTTGTTCTCTGGATCGGCACCGGGGGGAGGAGTGTAAGGACTCAAGCAAGTTCCGCCAATACCTCTGTAGCCATGATGTGAGAAAGAGCATCGACTTAGGAAAAAATACTCGTACCTTCCGCCGCAACCACAAAGCACAGAACACGCGCTTCCGTCACTCCTGCAACCACACATATCATACGTGCACTGGGCTCTACACTGGCATGTCTTCCCGCCGCGTCTAGTGGACCATACGTAGACGGATTCGTCTTCGGACGCGTCGATGGCGCCGGCCATCGCGCGGACTGTTACAGGCGCCGCGGTAGGTGGCTCGGAGGAGTAAACCCAGGCGGCACGACGACTAAATCAAGAGGAGAATAGTCAATCCACTTTGCGACAAAGAACAGAGAGAAAAAGACGCGTACTTGCAACTAAAACACATGCGGGCGTACGGGAGGTTTTGACGACTTCGATCTGAGGCGTCCGCGATGCAGCGACCTGTCTCGGGGTTGAAAGTCCATCCATGTTCACTGACGATGCGGTTGTATGCGTCTCGAACGATAGGTTGATAGATCTGGTAGAAAGGCTGGATGTCTCCGCACGCTTCGCAGAAGAGGATGGCCATGTTGTGAGGTGGGACTGAGCAGGCAACAGAAAACGGGAGTTGGTTAAATAGTCCTCTACGGCAATCTCCGGTGGGGGGGGGGTCGTGTACGGTCTTCCCAGCAGTGACGGGGGACCTGTTCGACGCACGTCCCCAGGAAGTGGCAAAGCTCTCGCCTATTAGGCCGCCTAACAGTTTTTGAATTGATTCGAGCTATTGCCGGCACACACGTCAGGTAGTATGTCGAGACAACTGGTAGTGCAAGTAAGTACTACAAAACATTAGATATACTGCCATAAGTTAGATCGTAATGTTCGGAGTTACATTAATAAAATAAGTCAACGTCCCAGATAAAAAAGTCATACTAGTCGTGAACATAAAGGTATCAGCATCAAGAACGTTAGAAAACATAAAGATGGGGTGACTGAGTAACATTGAGCGTCCCGAGTCATGATTGTCATCGCTTGTGGCCTAAATTCGTCACAGACCGGTTGCTGATCCCGCTTCCAAGTCCATAGTTCACTCTCCCATCTTCGCTGACGCGGCTCAGGTGCGTGTTACTGCCATTCCGCTTAGAGTCGAGCGATAGGAGCCCGCCCTTATTTCCCCCGTAACTGTTGTTGCTACTGTGCTTCTTCCCTTCCAGGAACGCGTTCCCAGCGACAATCGGCATGCTCAGTCGTCTCATCCAACCTTTCTTCTCCGTCCGTGGCGTTGAAATCACTGGGGAGGAATTCATGGAGGTTGTGGTCGTACTCGTCACGCTAGGGTCGCGACTGCTCGAGCTCCGGTAATCGCTAATGTAGGATTCGTCTCCGCTGCGATAGCTGCCTTTCGTGGCGGAGGATCCTGGTGGTACGAGATGGGTAGCACTAGCCGAGTATTGTGAATGAGGGCGCACATTCGTATTCGCACTTAGCCGGGGTGAAACTGGACTAGTCGAGGAGGGTGAGGGGAGAACGTCACCATAAGTAGTGTATGGCCGAGTCTGTTCTTCCCGCTGGAAGGAGAGCTGACGTTGCCGGGGCCGTGACACGTCTGAAGTAGAGAGATTGGCTCCTTGCACGAACTGGGCCCGTTCCCTTTCCAATTGCCGTGCCCGTTCTTCGATGTCTTGTTCCCTACGTTTCAGTTCCTGCTCCTTCTCTCGAAGCTCCAGCTCAGCCATCTGTTCCATCCGCTGCTGATGCCTCCGGCGAGCCGATAGCTCCTCGTCTGCCGCTGAGGCAGACACAGGTTCCCTACCACCACCTGCAGATCTGTAACCTGCCGTCACCGTAGGTTCTCGTTCGCGCTCCCATTGCAATGATTCTTGTTGCCGAGCACGCGTGTTCGTATCGATAGACGGTAACGGACGTGCACCTGGAGGAGACACCGGACGGTCATACTTTGACGCCAAGTTGCTCACACTTTGGGGTAAACGGACGGGGATGTCTTTTGTAGGAGGTGGCGAGGAGGCGCCGGACTACAACATCGTTAGCTGGGGATCCTGAGGACTGAAACAGATACATACATTATGTGAGTAACGGTTACGCATGGCGGCTACCAAACTTCCGTTACTGTTACCAGTGTCTGATCTTTCGAGTTGCATCGGCCTGGCGCTATCGATACTGGCCCGAGCTCGATGAGGACTCGAGGAAGGGCCCGAGTCTCTGGCGGGCTCGTCCGCCGACTGTTCACTTCTTCCGAGTGATCTTGTTGAAGGGATGTTCTCAACAGGCTGTATCGTTTCAGCGTTCCGATACATGGCAGGGTCCATAGTCTCGGAGCGCACAGGTTTGGCGCGTGTGGGCGGCTGAGGACTACTTCTCGGCTCAGGTGTAGCCTGCGTGACAGCATCTGTTGATTCCTGCGGCTGCCTATCCTGGAACCTCAGCTGCATCGGAGATGAAGCAGGTGATACTCCGGGAGACGTTGCGGGGGACACGGGCGTGCTATTCTCCACAGATTCAGGAGCAGATACGGTAGGGAAGCTGACTTGGTTTGTGGAATTCGATTGGCTTGAAAGTGAACGCGAGGTTTGCTGGCGCTGGCGCTGGGCCATTGCAGGTGGTAAAGGATAGTGTGTTGGCGGAGAGGGAAAGGCAGACAATGACCGGACAGACCCAGTAGTATCATCTTGAAACTGTCTTGTGAAATTGAAAGAAGTAGGAGGGGCCGACTCTCCGCCGGTTTTGCCCCCTGTGGAATCTTGAAATGCTTGGTATGGACGCTGGGTCAACACCCCTTCGTTCAACTCCCCCTCAGATAATGTAGGTGTACTGGTTCCGGTATAAAGTCCTCCTTGGTCTGGAGGAGAACTGAATTGGTCAGGTTCCGGTTTTACTCTGATAGTTGCCTGTTGCCGCGCGCGCTCGTCCTGGGCTTCTTCCAGTCGTGTTAACGGTATTTGCTGTTCTTTCATGGCTGCAGATTGAAGATGAGGCTCGTCTACGTCCGGTAAATCCTGCGGTATGGGACCAGTCCAACCCCCCTCACAGAGAATTCTCCAGTCCCCCAATTTCCCTATCGTGGGAGAGAAGCGCCGCACCCCTTCACAAGCCTTTGTCCATTCCGCATCAGCCAGCCTCGACACACAGGCGGCTATACTGTATGTTGTAGAACTGTGCCGTTGAGTAACCAGTAGCGAATGATTGCTGTCAAGCGAGGGTTACAATTCGGTCTATGAGCCATGTTTAATTACGCACTATTTGTCCTGCGAAATCTCTGGACCCATCGCACTTATGAGGTTGATATACCTGATATGCTCGTCATTCGCTTCGCGGGGGTTCTTCTTGGACTTCTTCTCATACAGCGCGCCTTGTTAACGGTCGGTTCAGTCAGTAGCCCTGGCCTTAGAATGACGACTCTCACCTGCTGCCTTTATCTTATTGTTAGCAGCGACAATGCGCTCATCATGAGTCTTTTCTTCCTTCTAGATATGGCCCATTTCATCAGTGTGAACTCCCACATAATCGAGCTAGAACGCACCGCTAATTTCTTGAACCACTTCTTCACCTCCTCACTTAAAGCATCATACTCCTTATCGGCCAATTTAGCGAACTTCTGGTCAACTTCATTCAAAGCTTCAAAAATAGTAGCGCTGGTATTCAAAGCATTGGCTAAAATAAAGATTCAGCCTGAATATAAGAAACCGGAGTGACTGTGAAGCTCCTTACCTGCATATTCACCCGTCACCTTCATCCCAGCGGTCTCCCGCAGCGCCTTCGAAAGCTTCTTCTGAAGAATTGCGATAGCCCCAGCGGCTTCGCAGTAGTCATTAAAAACGGAGAGGAGATTCTCGATAGACTTGCATGCTTTATGGACGTCCACCCGCTCAGCAAGAGGCGGGGGATTGTTGGAGGCCATTTCTGCCAAATGGCGTAGGCTGAGGATAGAATGAGCGGCTGTTGTCACAGTGATGCAAAAATGGTGCTTATCTCCCACGATATCGGATAAACGATAAGATAAACGAGCGCTTTGATCCTTGGCGCCTTATGGCGAAGATCGTTCCTCTCATGCCTTCATCCCAGTGGGTCGCAACGGCTGAGGTTCGAATGTCTCCTCTTCTTTGAGCTGTACTCCTACCTCACCTTTTTTGGAATGAAGGTTAAAATATTCCTCCTAAGTCAACTTCGACAATCAAGCATGTGTACGGGCTTCCGCCGCGGCTGGAGAATCTCAGAATCGAAACATCCGATGATGCTACACGCCACGACGGCTACTTCAAGCTCCAAGATCTTCGCCATTAACAATAATGTCACTTGTCTGACTGCATATCTCAATCCCTATATGAGTCTCAGGTCCAGACGACCTGTTACCTCACAGTATCAACCACTTCTACACGTGTTCAATGCAACGAAACCTAGGCTTGGCTTCCTCCAGAGGCTGTTTGCTTCAAGTTGGATGGCTTATATCTAGTGATTCATTGCCCGAATATCTTACACCCATTTGAGCTGGTCCCCGTACAACTTCAAGCAAACTTCGAATCTCCTTGGTAGGGATTACAGCAGGATTACACGCCGACCCCGAATGATGTGCTGGTTACAAGTTCAAAGAAGACGAGGTTCTGGCAGTCAACCTTAATTATGTACATATCATCCAGAAGAACGCTCCATGAGCTTCCTCTATCCCATCACCTCCTCTTTCTCGGCCAGCTAGCAGCATGCCCATGTCTCATGTTTTCTGTAGCTATCGCTGCCTCCCTTTTCTCGTTCTGATTACGACTTTGACGAACATCGCTCATGGCTCTATCACGATATACAGAAAACCCTTTTTCGACTCTACATTGAGCTCACCCTCTCCTGCGCAGACGACTGTCGCAGCTTTCAACGATTCAGTGCTACAATCACCTCCACCCCCGACCGGCGAGTCGAAACCTCCTGACGAGTGGATCATTAGTCTTCCGTCCACTGAGACCGGGGTCTCTGGGCTATCAATGGAGCAAACATGTGCTTTCTGGGGTTTCTCGATTGAGATGAGTGTGGTCGTTCAAGTTTGTTAGTGAGTCCTTACGCAGCAAAGTTCCAAAAATTGACCTTTCTGCAGTGGGGAAGAATTCGAGCTTACTCCAAGTACCGTTCCTCAACCTCATGGAGAATATAGTCCAACGAGCCGGCTGCATTAGGGTGCGAACGGGCGGAAACACGCAGGAATTTGCGCGATATGCTAATGAGCTTCCCCCGAGCTCGAACAACTCCGTTGTGGTGAAAGAGAATGTTCCCGGTCAAAATCCGGTGAGTTTCAACCAATTGTATTGATAAAAGATACTGACGGGGCTCGAATCAGACCGAGACTCCTACATTGCTGTACAATCTCGATTATTTCTACCTTTTGGGCAACATTTCGGCCCTGGTGAACATAGGCTGGTTTTTGGGTCAGTTGGCTTGGTTACTTCTTCGCACTGGCAGGCAGCCTATAAGTTCACTTCTTGATACAATGACAGGGATACCTCTTGATGATACGAACGTAGGGGTGCCAATCCGCCTCGAGGTAGCCGAATACGGTCAACAAGTTCTGGGAGATAGGCTTCTTGGACTTCAAGTTGGGAACGAGCCAGACTTGTACGCCGCGTGAGTTTTCTCGTTGTCGACCTCCTGGCTCCGTCATTTGAACATGCGTCAACGGTCGACAGTCACAATCACCGTCCGCCGACATACTCCCCGTATGACTACTTCAACGAATTTGGATTGGTTGCTGAGGCAATCAGGACGAACCCTCGTATCGGGCCTTTGACAAGTATGTTCTCTTCACTATATCTGTCCCTCGATCATTCATTATTCACCACCCATCTGGATATAGATAATAAATTGATAGGCCCAAGCGTCGCCACAGGAGCATGGACACCGGAGATGGTATGGGACACAGGCTTCATTGACTCGTATGGTGTCAAGAGTGGGGGAATGCTTGGATCCCTGGCCGTTGAACAGTACGTCTGGATATATTCACGCAGGCGAGCCAGCATCATGTCTATTCTCGTAGCTACCCCGACGACAATTGCTTCGCGCTATATGGCACCCCCGTAGGTCAGCCCAAAGACGTCCAAGCAATTTTCAGCGACTTTTTGAATCACACGAGTGCCCAAAGTCTTGTACGACCCTACCTCAACTCCAGCAGTATCGCCGCTAGTGCAGGTCTTCCACTCTATATGTTCGAAACCAATACGGCGTCATGCGGTGGGTTTCCTGGGATTTCTGATTCTTTCGGTGCGACTCTATGGTTACTGGACTATGGTCTGCAAATGGCGTGGGGCAACTTCAGCGGTGGCTTGATCCACGTTGGTGGAAGAAATGTGTACTACAACGTTCGTTGTCATTTTACCATCCGAGGACGACTCCCGCAGACTAACGCTTCAAATCTATCCAACAATGACAACAGCCGTTCACTCCGCCTCCCACGAACGAGTCCCCAGTCCACCAATGGACAGTCGGCGCCACATACTATTCTGCTCTCGTCACAGCGGAAATATTCGGCGCCTCAAACAAGTCAAGAATCGTGGATTTACAGCAGATATCCAATCCGTCGATCTATCAGCCACAATACGCTATTTACGAAGGCGGTCAGCTCGCACGAATCGCTCTCTTTAACTTTGTTTCCGACAACGGCGGGAGTAGCGATTATACCGCCACACTGAGGTTGAATGGACAGATTGATCGGGTATACGTCAAGTTAGTTCGGAGTTGCATCATAATTAGACAGGAGCGGTACGATCTCACATTACCTCTTAGATACTTACTTTCCGGCTCGGTCTCGACGAAGAACAATATCACTTGGGGTGGTCAAGTAAGTTCACGGTTCATGATACATATGCCGCACTGTTCATTAACTTCCCTCTCAGACATTGGGCACCAAGTACACAGTAGACGGGCGTCTTCGACCCAGCTCGCCCACAATCTACACCGTCATCTGTAGTCCGGACGATACATCAGACAAAGTATGTCGGATAAAGGTCCCAGCGCCTAGTTTCGCCTTGGTATCTCTGCCCGCGTTTCCTCCCTTCCCGTTCATCCGCGACTCGTCCGCTATTATCGAAGTGAAGACCTTTAGCACTTCGACGCGTACAAGGACGAGGAACACGGCGACCGTCAATCCGAGTGTTCTAGCTACTTCGAATGGCGACAAGAGACAGGGAGAGCTAGGGAGCACGAGCCAAGCAAACTCTGCAGGCCGTCGATTCAGGGTGGCCGGTTTTGCCTGGTGGGTGGTATGGTGGCTGATCTCTTGGTGGTGAACAGACAACAGGGTTCGAGAGTTGATACATTTTACTTGCATCATGTTAGGCCGGCATACAACTGCTTACCTCTACGTAGCTTATACGAAGATCTTGCATCCCATATACGGTAGCCTGTCGACACGAATGCTCCTTCTCATACAGCGAACAGGAACTTTGATTATAGGTCAATAATACACATAGGAACAACACGCGCGTGAATCATAGGTAAAGCCCTTCTGGAGTACCCTCGTTCTTCCTGTACAGAACCTGTGCGCAAAGGCGTCAGCTCAGGTCCCGCTCTCGTCAAGCGGCAAGACATACCTTCTCCCTTGCAGTGGTGAAATCGGCCTTGGTCACTCTCATCCTTCGTTCTCTCAGTGCCAACAAACCAGCTTCCGTGCACACTGCCTTGATATCTGCACCAGATAGGTCGTCCTTTGTCATCACGAACTCCTCAAGATCGACGTCTTCGCTGAGATTCATACGAGACGTGTGTAGCCTGAGAAGGTTAAAGGTAAGTGATCGAGTAAAAACTTATCAGAAACCCAGAAAATTACTTGAAAATATGTCGCTTGGTCTTGACATCAGGCAGCGGGAACTCGATTTTCCGGTCAATACGACCAGGTCGAATGAGCGCCGGGTCCAGAGATTCAATCTTATTGGTGGCCATAATGACTTTCACATCACCACGGGTGTCGAAGCCGTCTAACTGGTTGAGAAGTTCCAACATTGTTCGTTGGATTTCACGTTCACCTCCGGATGTTGAGTCATAACTGGGAAAGGGCATGAGCCTCGGAACAAAAACCGCTGTGGACTACTCACCGCTTGGTGCCAACAGCGTCAATTTCGTCGATGAAAATGATACTAGGAGCGTGTTCTTCTGCAACGCGGAACAATTCTCGTACGAGTTTCGGTCCGTCTCCGAGGTACTTCTGAATCAACTCTGAGCCAACGATTCGCAAGAACGTGGCGGAGGTTTGATTCGCGACAGCTTTCGCAAGGAGAGTCTTTCCTGTACCCGGAACACCGTACAAGATAACACCCTTGGGTGGTTTAATTCCCATTTCTTCGTACAATTCGGGATGTGTGAGCGGGAGCTCGACGGATTCCTAGACATATATCCCGTTTAGTTGCAACGAAGATCTCACATAACCAAGACGAACCTTGATCTCTTGTATCTGCGTGTCCAAACCACCAATATCTGCATAACTCTCCGTAGGCGCCTTGTCGAGCTTCATGACGTTGACCATAGGATCTGCATCGTCTTGCAGGACGCCGACGATAGACTGAGTCTTGTGGTGAAGCAAGACCTGGCATCCGGGCTCCAAAAGATCCTTGTCGACATAGGACATGATAGTCACGTAGAATTCCGGGCCCGACGCTGTACTGATAATAGCGTGGTCGTCGTCGATGATCTCCTCCAGTGTTCCAACGGCCATCGGACTTCCTCTCAAATCATCGACCTTCGATCTATCCTCTTCGTTTTTCTCCTCTCTACTTTCCGGCTTCAAACGCTCTTGGTTTTGAATGAATTCCTCTTCGAGGAGCAGATAATCCTTTATCCGCTCGAGTTTGTATAATCTAAGACGGCATCGAGTGGTAGGGAAGACTTCAGGTAGCTTGGAAGCAGCAGAGGGACCCTTTCTCTTCTTCTTTCCAACTCTCGTGGGCAGGGGTGGTTCCCATTTCTTCTTCTGTGGTTCTTTTTTGTCCTTGTCAGATTGTTGGTTCCCTCCTTGACCTTGGCCAGGTGGTGTCATTCCAGAAGGTGTGTTTCCCTGAATCGTGAGTTCAGTAGGTACAGTATAATCATACAATTTAAAACGCGAACCATGTCGATTAACGAAGAGGAAAACTGGACAACTCAAAGTTGGTGGTGGTGAGGACGTGAACGGTGAATGGGACGCGTCAGTGTTCCCAATTCGTAATGCGTGACTTTACGGCACCATAACGCCGTGACAGGGCGTGACAGATTTCCTTTCGCAGGAACGCGATGCCACGCACACCAAACTCTCCCAGAAACCATGTCCGTTACAACACCTCTGACAGCGAACTCACAATTTATACAAGCGGGTAATTCGATCATCTGGAAGATATTCCTAGTTTGACTCAAGTTATCGAACCATTTAGACGACGACGATGATCTCGACGAGGAACACATCCCCGGATTCTCTCATCCAGCTATGGGACCCTCTTCTCCGCAGCCTGACAAAGGAAAGAACCGTGTCAGAGAACCAGAGCAACTCGCCTCGCCGTCGGGCAATGGGAGCGCATCTAGAGGGCAACTGTCAGGAAATATAGGAAGCTCGGCGGGCGGAAGCCAAACCGGAACGTCGCGGGGCGCGCGACAGACGGTCGGAGGGATTCAGGTCGAGACGCGGTACGTGTCATATACAATCTAGAAGAGTTTATCCTCATATCCGGGTGAATCATAGCTATACTGGCGTAGATACCCTGGATGAGCCCGTTACAACAACGATTGTAAATACCGCCCGCTTCACTCACCGGAAGCCTGAATTAAAAGACCCTTTCGACATATAGGCCCGCGATCTTCTATCCATCTACTCGAAACTAATTCAAGTCGTCTATCCCCGCCGGTCGAGTGGTCGCGAAGTCCTCAGGTTCGCAAAACGCAACCGAGCTACGTCGGACGGCAAACTGATCTACACTCGGTTTCAGGGATTGGGATTTATGGGGACCCCTCGTCCTTTGTCTACTTCTCGCTACCATGCTGAGTGTCAATGTGAGTATTACCAGGGCCCGGTACCTTTATTCAGTGAACTGATTTCCTCTCATCAAAGGCGCCACCAACTCAGTCACTCAGTGTCTTCTCCAGTGTGGTTGTGATATGCTCTCTAGGTGCATTGACAGTGACAATACAAGCTAAAGTAAGCATGAGATTAACTGCTTGCGACCTAACACCGTTACTCATTCTTTGCATTTACCTTCGTGTAGCTTCTCGGTGGAAGAGTGTAAGTCACCCAAATGAGAGTATCACGCATTCGCGTCCCTCATGGTCTTGCGAATCTTAGGTCGTTCTTCCAAGGTCTATGCGTTCTTGGCTACTGCATAGCGCCACTCGATATCGCGGCTCTAGTTGCCTGCTTTGTCCGCATAATCTACGTCCGAGCTCCGATTGCTCTTCTGGCATGGGCATGGTGTATATGGGGTGGGTTTGCGTCATCTCGGAGACTCCTGAAGAGCTCACAGTCATTCCCTTTTCACCCCTGTTAGCTGCTGTAAACTTTCTGGATGGAACGCAGATTGAACAACAACGGATCTTGTTGGCTGTATACCCCCTTCTGTGAGAGCCATTTCTCATGTTCGCTTTTCCCACTACTAACATGCTGACCTCACAGGCTATTCTACTTCATTCTGGCGTGGATGATCCTTATTCAGTGACGTCCACGATCGGAGAGAAATCAAAAGCATGTAAAGTACTCTAAGTATTATTTCCTACAAAAATGACATGCTCTATATCGTCGTGGCCTAGGGGTACAAAGAGCTACTTACGGGGGTGGCGGTAATTACCATAAACTGAATATTCTGGGCTGTCGCCGCAACTCGCAGGCCGCAGAGTCTAGTAGTTGAAAAGGTAATGTAGGTACGGGGGTATGGAGGGGGTCGTACATATGTGTCCGATATATCGTGAAGTGTGCATGTAATGGTATCGCGAGAGTCAGTAGAGGACCAAGAAAAGGAGAGAAAAGCATGTCCAGCACCCATCCATCCATCGACCCATCGTGTGCGATCATGCCAGCTCTGGAGCCAAGACGCAGGGACGACCCAACAGAAGGACCTACGTAGAACCTGTCGCGGCTCGCCGTGCCAATTTCACCTCTTCAACAATTTCTCATGCAATTCGGCCCCTTTCAGCCTAGCCCGGAGATACTCCAACCTGGCCTCATACCTCCCAATAACCTCTCTCCGCCTCTTCCGTACGTCCAACACTTCCGGTTCAATCTCCTCCTCGCCTCCGGTGCTGCCGCATTCTGAAATGGAGGTAGACTCTGATAGGCTAGGTCGTCGGAGCCGTGGGTTGTTTAGGGGAAGGTTCCCTGTACTGCGGCTCAAACTTGTAGAACGAGTTAGGGCATCATACTTAGACACCGTGAGGAACGGAGCTGACGGTGGGGATGTAGACATCAAGGACGAAACCGATTCTTTCCGCTGTAGAGGGTGGGCATACGGACGTCCGACGGACAGGTACGTCGATGAGGACGACGCTCGTCCCTGTATATCAGACACCACTGACGTCGATGTCGATGTGAGAGACGATGTCGAGGGCTTGGGTTTCAAGAACGACGACGGTGACGAGACGGAACGCGATGAAGGAGAACGAGAAGTTATTGTCGTGGTCCGGGTTCTGTGTCGAAAAGTAGTTGAGGGGCTGGTGGAATTCGATCTGGACAAGGACAGCTTCGAAGAGGAGGCTGATCGACCGTTGCTATATGAAGCTGTTCTTCCCTTTGACATGGGAGATATTGGCGTCGAGGGCCAGTTTGCACTGACTGGTGCTTCGCAGAGGGGCGGTCGGGCGTTGGGTCGGTCTTTGTACACTCTTGTGATGGTGGAACGTTCGAGGTCGTTAAATGCATCTATGAGGTTCCTTCCTTCCTGCTCAAGATCTATGATGGCCTGACGGATGTCCTTTGTGGTGTTAAGCCCGCCGTCCTCGAAGATGTCGTCCCCAATGGTAGCTGCGGTGACACTGATCTTGGAATTCGAGGCTTCTCTGTGGGGATGACCGCTATTAGATGGACTTGTCGGCGGCGTGAAGGTCGAAGAGCTCAAGCTCGTCTTATGCGACCTCGAGTACGAAGAAACGGAGTCCGAGCCTGAGCGGAGAGAGGTCCCATCATTGGACCTTCTCGGCAAAAGATGGGGTATGAGCACTTTTTTCAGGGACTTGGAGGTAATCTGAGGTTCGGTGTCGGAAGAAATGGTTTCTCTGGATGACTTTCGTCCTATTGCACGTCGGAATAGAGAGGCGACGCCTGCCGTTACTGTCGCGTGTCTTGCACGGTGTGGTTGTACTGAATCTTCCGCAAACACTATCTTTGCTTTGGTAGGGCTAAATCCAACCTCTCTCTTCACCTCTCTCTTCAATTGTTGGGAGTGACCTGCGCTCGCAGTTCATGAATGGTCCTGTGTGAACACGATAATGTCACGCACCTGCTTCACTGAGATTCACTTCAACTGGAACTACATGATTTTCGAAGGGTATTAAATGGGTTTCCACGGGAATAATGGTGGTATCTGAGAACCGCTCGAAGACGTCCTGGCGCAACAGTCGGTATTCGTCATCACTTGAAGGTGGTGTGAATGGCAGAACGAGAGTATAGAACAAGAATAAACAAACTTTAATAGGCCTTGGGTATGTGAAGCAGCCAATTCGTTGAGTCGCTGGGCGAGGGCCATAATGGCGGAGGGCAAGGAAACAAGGCAGGAGATCCGGCTAGAATTAGGAGATATTTTTGAACTCTGAAGTGACAGGCTGCCTAAAAATGTGCCTGCTAGCGATCAATGTAACCGCCTTGTACCACTAAGCAGTCCGCTCCTATTGATCCTCCCAAACGGCCCCGGCAAAAGCATCCGATTCTGTTCCCGATTCGATGTGACATGTCATTTTCCATCGCCAGCTAATGATTTTCCAAGATTTTGTCAATCATTGTTGAATGACTTCTTGTCATTCTATCGTCTCGTATGCATTCTTCTCGCCAGGTTCAACATCATTGGATGAATCATTTAGGCCGTGTATCAGCTGGACTCGGTGCATGTTGTTGAGGTCGTGTGCATGGCGATTCTGGCAGCGGGAGGGGTCGTCCCCATGACATTCCTCGGCCTCAGGAGCTATGCTGGTGAGAGATTCGAGATGCGCAGTCTCGACTCAAGCCTGGCGTTGAGGACGACTGGCTTGCGGCGTTGGCAACGATTTGGCGACGGTTAACATGAACAGTGACCCGAGCATGCTCGCTGTCGTGGTCGGCGTTGAGCGTCATCTCCTTGTTTGCCTATGTTTCGGAAGGATTCTCGATGTCTTCGTATCGAGTCAGGGTTGGTTGCAATCGTCCCTGTTGCCCTCGACGACTGTTCGCCCTTGGTCGTCGTAGTTACACTACGACTCGGTCTCCTATGTATTCAAGATCTCGGATTTGGATATGTTCTCAATGACTCTGAAGTTCCACACGAATGTTCCCTTCCTCAGGAGTCAATTAATGTTAGATATTGAACGATTTCGGTTGACAATGAATACAATCGTTGGTCAATCGAGTTGGTATGAGTGGAGGTACAAGAGGAAAGGGTCTTTCTTGTTCGGACATGATGGAGAACTTTATATAGGGAAATACTCGACATTTCCGCAGGATAGAAAGGCCCTGGAGAAAGAGCAGCACGAGAATAGACTCGAGACCCAGTGCACGCACAGGTGTGGGGCTCCCTTCACTGCCGCGGCAACTGGTAACAAATGCCGGCCGTTTGGCTGATCGACTTAGCCATATTCTCAGAATCTCTGCGACAGGGTCCTCCGTTGCAAACCACACCTGCTCTTATGGAGTATATATGTCGATTCTGTAGTAAAATCTAAGACCTTCCATGTTTTTAGTTTTGAGATTTTCCATGTATTGGCATGACTTATGACAGGAGCAAACCTGGGAAATTAGAATAGGGGCACTTATAAACTTCCGCTCCTTTTCCCAATCTCCCATTCCAACAAAGAAAAGCGCCGAAGGGCGAGCGCGCATTTGAATGCTCTGGGCGGACTCGATTGCACGAGTCCAAAAAGAAGGCGGAAAGTACGAAATCTGGCCAGTCCAATGAGCTCAGGGTACCTGGGCAAGTGCAATCACTCAACTCATTTCCTCATCGAAAGATGTCGCGGGAAGACTGCAAAAGAAACCCAGAGTGTCCTATGCTGAGGCTGATCCTTACCTACGATCCTCCAAACCCCCTCTCGACATAGACAGCGGGGACCTGCAATTCTTCACACCCACCTAAAAATCAAATCCCTCCATTGCCGTGCCTCATATCATACCATATAATATATTCACCTGAAAACCAACACAGGAATGCGAGAGCTTTGCCTCCGCTGGTGGGGATGTCATACAAAGTGCTCTGGCCTCGCAGTATGCTCTCCCCTGCCGTCTCCTGATGCTCACGAAGCTTCTCCATCCCAAAAATCTCACATAACTCCCTTTTTGCAGCCTCTAGGTGACTTTCATCAATAGTTTTGAGGTCCAGCAGTGCCATGGTGGTTCTGCTGTGAAACACAGGGATGATGATCAATGATCGGTATGGTCCACTGCCGGCTCAAACAGGCAGAAAATCTCAAAAAAGAAGAACATAGTCGGTTTTTATTTGCAAGACCATCCATTCTATGTACATGAGGAGGGGAAAGGGGTAGGTCAACGGAGGAGTGGTTGAGTCGTCGTCGAGAAGGAAAGTCGCGTTGATTGTGTCAGCGAATTTTGACTCAGCCAAAACCCCACGTCTTATACTAGTCGCTTCGCCGAGGGTCCGCAAAATGACTGGGTCTCGAATCTAGCGCGAGAAAGAAAGTTGCAGTTGCAGGGAAGAGACTGGAAGAGGGCAAATCAGGGCAAATTCATGGTTGCCCTGGTCGTCCGAGATGTCACAGCATCGTGACCTGGAAAATATACATGTCACGATGGCTGGTCACGTATGGTCATATACTGTCACATCGAAAAAGGTCCAAGTCGAACCACTTGCTCCCGACCACCATGTCGTCCTCTAAGAAGGTAGCAGACCTCAATCCAAGAACCACCTCATACGAGTTTCTCGGTCCACCGGGCGCCTTCCTCATCACAGTCGGTGTCCCTATCTTAACATATGGCCTGTACTTCGGTTGCTCAGAACAAACTGGAGGATGCCCTCCACCCAACCTCTCGACAATCCCAGAGCGCGTCTCTGCAGCCCTCGCTGATCCAAACTGGTGGAAGGGCCTTTGGGATACTCAGGCAACCATCATGTATCTTGCATGGTACGCGTTTTGCGTTGCTGCGTGGGCGGTCCTTCCTGGTGCTACGGTTGAGGGAACAAAGATGAGAAACGGAGAGACTAAGAAGTACAAGATTAATGGTGCGCAATTCTCGTTTTTACCTTGAACATAGTCATTTATTGCGCTCGTCCCTTCTAGCTTTCTCAACTTTTCTTCTTGCCCTTGGACTCGCCTTCGGTACAATCTATCGTTATGGCCCCAGCTCCTTCACATTCCTCTACGAGAGATGGGTCGGATTCGTCACGGCTTCGGTCCTGATGTCCGTTCTTCAAGCCTTAGGAGTCTATTTTATGTCTTTTCAGGATGGCAAACTGCTTGCTTTGGGAGGTAATTCAGGCAACTTCATCTATGACGTGCGTGCTGCTCCTTCAACTTGAGTTGGTTGTTAGACTCATTCTATGCGGTAACAGTTCTATATCGGACGCGAGCTCAACCCGTCCATCGGATCGTTTGATATCAAATCCTTCAACGAACTCCGTCCTGGTCTCATCCTCTGGGCACTCATCGACATCAGTATGGTCTGCGAACAGGCAGTCCGTCGCGGCGGATTGGCCAACGTTACCGATTCTATGTGGCTTGTCCTTCTCTTCCAGATCGGTTATGTTGCTGATGGGTTGTACAACGAGGTACGAGCGTGTTTACAACGCTTTCGATGATTTGTGGTCTCACGTGCCCCCCTTTCGTGTAGCCGGCGATTTTCACCACCATGGATATTACTACCGACGGCTTCGGTTTCATGCTGTCGGTTGGTGACCTGGCATGGGTGCCTTTTGTCTACTCTCTCCAAGCGAGGTACCTCGTTTTCAACCAGAAGGAATTGGGGCCAGTTATCAGTGCCTTGATATTCCTCGTTAATGGCTTTGGCTACTATGTTTTCCGCGATGCGAATGGCGAAAAGAACGATTTTAGGAATGGGAGGAACCCTAAAAGTGAGTTACTGTCTTGATCATGTCTCGGTAACTCTGAACATTATCCTTCGGTTCTTAGACCTCCAGTACTTTACGACTGAATCTGGGCGCAAGCTCTTGACTACCGGCTGGTGGGGAAGGTCGAGGCATCCCAACTACTTGTATGTGTTGTGTCTCGTGTGTTCGTGGCCTATGTGTCAACGATACTCATCTCCATCGATCGTTTTTTTCTCAACAGCGGCGATCTCCTCATGGCACTCGCATGGTCTCTTCCCACTGGCTTTGACACGCCCATCACCTACTTCTATGTGATTTACTTCCTTGTGTTGTTGATTCATCGTCAGAGACGTGATGATGAGAATTGTGAGACGAAGTGGGTGTTCCTTTTCAATTGTCGTGCGTCTTCTCCCGTGCTGATGGAAACGATTGGATCCACAGATACGGCAAGGACTGGGAGAAGTATAAGAAGATGGTTCCGTATCGGATCATCCCTTATGTGTACTAGCATACATAGCTGTCGTGAGACGGGTGTTTAGATTGTATCTGAGTCTTGGTATTCATTTATTTTCGATCAGCCTGGAGATACGATCCCGAAGTTAGGAGGTTTCGCCTCAGCCAAGTACATGGGTGGGATATCCGCCACATTGACATCATAACATTACCCTCGAGTCTACTTGGCACAAACTGCTTGTGCGCGTGGGGCGCGTCTCTCCATCCTGAATATCCTCGATGGCATGTTCACGCATGCCGATTATCCTGTCATGTCGGTAGAGGTAGACCCTGTATTACCCTGCCGAGCACTCAACAATATTTCGACGCCGACCGACCTGCCCTCAACTCGACTATTTTGAATTCCGCCCGAGCACGTATTGACGCGGACGCGTCGGTAAGTCTTCGTCTCTTCACCCCCAACAGACTGAACGCCGCAGCACTCGTTCCGTGCACAGGAGTTTCTCCTTTCTCGCGAGTGGGCTAAGGTCTGAGTTTCTCTTGATCTTCCGGTTGTTTTCAGCTCCCGGATTTCTCTGCTCTAGCTGGGCATGACTTCGAAGAGTCAAGACGACGTGCCAGAAAATTCTCTCGAACTCCCGAAGACTTTCATTTGGCTGAAAAGAGGGACCTGGCTGAGAGGTGAAAGGCATCGTGAAGAATGAACGAAGCGGCCTCGATCTTTCCGCTTCAGAATCTCGCGACCCAGCGCACTGCGTGGGTTGTGGGTGAAGTTCCGTAAGGACATGTTTCTACTCCTCACCGTGTGTTCTTTGTTGAACGCGACCAAGGGATGCTCGACTGCGACACAAAGCACGCGGTCGAGGTCGTACCTTGGCTTCTATCCACTGGCAACCCTGTTGCCCCTCTGCATCCTACACCCCCTCCGTGTACGGCGATTGTATATTGCTCTATTCTGAATGGCGTAGCAGTGCTACAGCCTGAGGTTGACGCGAATACTATCGGCCCCGATTTGGGGACGCGTCTGACCCACGGGCGGGGTTGAATAAGTCTTGGGACAGAGGTGAACATCTAAAACATCGAAAGCATCACTGGTGGCTTTGTCGACGTTTATGGGTACCAAGTACTCGTAATTCGGAGATGATGACCCGGTATATTATAAGTACACGAAGTACAAGTCTTCAGGTGCCAGTCAATTGGTGGGGAGGTTTCCAGGAATTGGGGGATTTCGGGTTTAGCTTGGATTCTTTCCAGGGCAGAGCTTTGTTCTTTAGTTTGATCTGCGGCATGCGTCTCTTTCGAGGACGTGTAACTCAATCCAGACTATTCTCGGTCTGTTGGGGTCACCAATTTTTCTATTGTTTGTTCCTTCGGGAACATGTTTTGGATTCGAAGTAGGCAGTTGGTCGGGGTATATCCAGCCAATTTAATGGAGGTTTGATGGCGACAAATTTTCATCCTAGTAGACTGTATGTCCGTGTTACTGCATGTAGGTGTTATTGCGTTGGGAATAGACAAGTTAGGATTGCGCAAACATGGGCCCACGTTGTGTGGCACAAATTTGAAATCCTCTCGCGTTGGGCGCTTGTCTGAAATTGGATAAGCATCCCCGTACTCTGCCTCTTGTTCTCGTCTCAATACCACTCGAGCCGCTCCCTCCAATCTCCTGCGTCCTTCCATGTATGAAATGTCACCTGGATAGCCACCGCTTTCCCCCGATGAATGGTTCGGGGTCAAGAGTGTTTGATAAATCACTCACCCCCCAACTTTCAAAAACCCGTACTAGTACCGCCATGTGGGCCGTCAATCCACTATTTCGCTCTTTGTCAGTTGGATGCATCTGAATGTCAATATTCTCGGTAGGGGTCCTGTACCACTCCAATGTCGAGTGCTTTCAGAGTTCCAGTGATACATATAACGTTGACCTGCCCTTAATGACCGTTTCGAACTCCGCCCCGAGCACGAATCAATGCACATGCGTCCGTTCACCTTCTTCTCTTTGCCCCTACAGACTGAATGCCGCAACACTCGTCCCGTGCACAGGAGGTTCTGTTGGATCTCCTCTCTCTCGCGAGTGGGCTAAGGTCTGAGTTTCTCTTGATCTTCCGGTCGCTTTCAGCTACCAGATATATCTACTCTAGCTGGGTATGACTTCGAAAGTCAATAGACGTACCAGAAAAACTCTCTCCACGCTGCTCCCAATCCCGAAGAATTCCATTTGGTTGGAAAGAGGGTTCTGTGTGTGGCTGGTTGCGAGATGAAAGGCGTCGTGAAGAATGGGCGAAGCGGCCTCGATTTTCCATCTTCAAATCCCAACGCGGACCTTATTGGCTCGTGGGTACGCGACTTGGCTGAAGACTCCGTATGGACATGTTCCTACTCTCTCCTCACCGATGTGTCCTTTAGTGGATGCAACCAAGGAACGACCCCATCCTGAAATGGTGGTTGAGTCCATTTCTTGGTTTCTTTTCGGGTTTTCGTACCCTGTCGACTGACCACCATTTTGGTCCTCCTCCCGTGTATGACGGAGAGGTATTGCCCCTGGCGCAGCTGCACTGCTCCGACCCAGGGTTCGCGGCGTACCTCATCCGGTGGACGTGGCCCCAAGTTGGGAAACCTCCCCTTCACGGGCCTGAGGCTTATGACTACGCTACCCGCGGGGGATGTAGCTCTCTCAGGACGGAGGTGAGCACAGCGAACGGAGCGTAGCCGGCTTATTCTAGTAGCACGTGTTCAGGTCGGTCGATTGTGAGGAGGTTTCCAGGAATTGGGGATTTCGGGCTTAGCTTGGATTTTCTCCAGGGCGAGGCTTCGTTCTTCAGTTGGATTTGCGGCGCGTGTTCTCTAGAGAACACGTAACTCGATTCAGACTATTCTCAGTCTGTTGGGGCCACCAATTTTTTGAACCTTTGTTCCTTCGGGAACTTATATCGTTATGATCGATTGATCAATTTCTTGTAGTTGACGAGTACTTGCCCTAGTAGGCCTTGATGTGCTCCTGTGATATTGAGTACGTGTAGTCCCTCAATTAGACATGTTGAAATGCGCAAACATGGACCCACAGGTGGGGATTTGAAATTTTTGCTCTGGGCGCTCATCCGAAAATTGCATAAGCGCTCCCACACTGCATTGACTTCTGTCTCTTGCTCCCATCTCGAAAC
Organism: Marasmius sp. AFHP31; assembly: GCA_024721195.1. Lineage (NCBI taxonomy): Eukaryota > Fungi > Basidiomycota > Agaricomycetes > Agaricales > Marasmiaceae > Marasmius > Marasmius sp. AFHP31. Next base: position 63,833 of record JANHQD010001939.1, read on the forward strand.
CATGCAAACCACCGCCCCTATTCTTCCACGCAGGAAACGGGACTCGAATTTGACCACCGCTCTTTCGCGATTGAATTCCTGAGTACGGAACCCTCGGATGGAGACCACTCGCCTCCTGATTGTGCGACACGAAAGCTTGGACCGCGTCTGCGGATCCTCTTATGCACTCCAAGTCTGCGCTCCTTATCAGTCGAGAGCATCCCACTCGTGCCTCTCTCTTCTCTAACGCCTCGAATGGGGTGTGCTGGGCGGAAACAGTCGTAGGCAAATAGTTGATTATAACAAAATAATAGCGCTAATCCTACAGACTCTAATAGAACACCTTCGTAATATCTCGTGAAAGTCGTCTCTCACCGGTGGAACCTACTATCTAGGGTCCACAAAGTCCAGCACAGATTCTAGTATTACTCTGGGAGCCAGCAGAACCCGCGTCTCCGTCCCGTTGTCCACGCTCCCGCTCTCACTGTACGTGATTCCTCTCCTTGTTCTGCATTGCAAACCTAATTCCGTTGTCGTCACGATATTACCAGTCGAGGCACCATATTCCGAGAAAGAGTCGGCCATTCGACGAGGATCAAAAGTGTCGCTGTGCTCAATGGCGACGATCTCGAAACATGTCGACATGATCTCCTCTTTCGTCACTTGCGCAAGCTTGCAAGTTGTCTTCGTTATTCTCCGTATCTGGTCTCCAAATCGTGTCCGCAATCCATCCCTTGACGTCAGGGAACCCTTGTCGTTTTGTCCTCCCGAGATCAGAAGAATGTCCGCTGACCATCTATACATTGTCTCTGCCAATTCGTTTGAAGAGTAGTCATCGAGGTAAGGGTATATGGAATGGATATAGCGGTGAGACAGAGCTCTCCACTTTGATGATGTCGGTTGGGGTTCTAGGTGAGTTGACGTTTGAGTTTTTTTTTGATGCATGACCGCCGAGCCCGAACTCACCTGCAGCATAGATATGGGAATAAATCTGGGTTAGAACATTATCGGCCTTGGTGGGATAGCCCATGCAAAATACGGACAACGCGCGGGCAACGCATGTCGAAATGCACCCCTGCAGGGCTAGCTGGACTAGAATGGGATCTTGAGAGTGGTCTCTCCCGGACAGTGTGTTGACCAGGTTGGGGCCCAGTCTTGCTATCGTGTCCTGCGTAGCTTGAGCGACCACCTTTGTCGGAGCTGCGTCATTCTTGCCGAAAGAACAAAGCTCTGTAGCTGCAGCAGAGAACTGTAGGATCTCAGAGTTGAGATCGTGGATGGCTTGGAGGACTTGAGCTCCTGACCAACTGTCCGTTCTTGTCATGAAGACCTCCGTTGTTTTCAGACGAGCACGGCTTTCTTCTGAATATGCACTGTGGTCGGTTTCATCATCGTCACTATATCGCCTCTCCAAAATGTCCCCAGCTCCTCCCGCACTGCCGTTCCGCGACCCTCGCCCGTCCCCCCGTCCACTTCGGACTTTCTCCAGCTCCTCCTCTCTAATCTTCACCAACTCCTTCGTCTCTGACAAAGTCTTCTCCAGGAGTTTGCATCGATCTTGTAATTTCGCGACCTCTAGCTTCGTGCGGGCGAGCTCTCTCTTGGTTTCATCGAATTCCCTACGCATCGACGGAAATTTGCTGGTACCCGATGATGGTGTGCTGCAAGAACATATATCTTGCAGGCGGTCTGCGACGGTGGGACGGTGACGTAAGGAGGAAAGCTCTCGTGTGGGAGAGGAACCAGCGCTTGTGATGGAACCTGACAGTGATTTGTCGTCCTCTGTGAGTGGTGAGCCAACGGTCGAGTGTGTCGAGGATGTGGGAGAGCGAAGGGTACCAAAGAACTCGACAGTTGCAGTTGCGAGCTCTCTGAGATGCAAATTAGCGACGGGCAGCATGTCCGGACCTGAAATTTGCAATTGAAAGGGGTGGCCACGAGATAATCGGTTTACCGATGAGTATGGGGGTCAAGTGAGCTTTCTGTATCAGAAGATACAGAGTAAACCGAAAGTGGGCATATGTAAGGAATGCTCTTCACCCTCAACCACCACCACGAGGCTGCCTCGTTGTAAACGCGTTGCATGAACGGTATTAACAATTGAACGCGTCAGCTCTGCGTGGTCTACGCGAGGCTTTACGGACGATTTGGTGGATGAAATATTCGGAATCGGATCGCACAGGTCTTTACAAGAGCGCGACATCCACGGTGCACCCACGATTTCTTCGACCAGATTCCTCTATATCGTCACATCTATCTTCATCGTCATAATCTCTTGTTGACCATCTAACGACTCTCAATATCACCTTTAATTCCCTTCTCACACCGTCATGAAGAATTCCGAGATACGCAAACCATACACGGGAGCCTCTCGATCCCTTGTCGTCGCAATAGACGTGGGCACGACGTTCAGTGGTGCAAGTAACCTTTCCTGAGTGTCAAGGAGTCGCTGACACGAAACTCAACAGGTTTCGTACGCGATTTTAGAGCCTGGGGAGATACCCAAAATCCATGGTGTTACCAGGTGCGGCGAACGTCCAAACCTCATATCTGTTCTTTTCTTTCTGATCGGCAAGCGTGCAGGTTTCCGGGGCAGGAGCACCAGGCAGGCAACAACAAGATACCCTCAATACTGTACTACGATCAGGATGGAGGTGTAATGGCAGCAGGTGCCGAGGCGGATACATCAACTACGCTTTCTATGGCGGAAGACGAAGGATGGGTCAAAGTAGACCTGTGCGTTTCCTCGACTTGAATCACTGATCCGGAGATTCAATCCACATCCATAGCTTCAAGCTACGCTTACGGCCCAGGACGATGAAGCTGAACATGAATGGAATGAAGTTCGGACCTTTACCCGCGGGGAAGAACGCGGTTCACGTTTTTGGGGACTTTCTTGGATACCTTTTTCGATGCACACGAGATTTCATAGTAGACACACACGCAAATGGAGCTTCGTTATGGAGAGCGGTGGAGGCCAACATGCAATTTGTCCTATCGCATCCCAACGGCTGGGAAGGAGTACAGCAAACGAAGATGCGGCGGGCTGCTATTCATGGGGGTTTGATTACAGACAGTCATGAAGGAAAAGCTCGAATATACTTTGTCACCGAAGGGGAGGCGAGCTTACATGCTTGCGTGCTGAACGGACTGGCGTCCGATGTACTCCAGGTGGAACGGATTTACTGTCAGTGGTTGTGGCGCTGATCTTCTCCCCTTCCCCTTCCAGGACCCCGCCAAGTCGAGCTTTCTCATCGCGGACGCGGGTGGTGGTACCCTTGATATCAGTGCATACACAATACGATCCCAGAACCCGCTAGTCATCGAAGAAACTGCGCCACCAGATTGTCAGAATCCCCCTTGGTCCACTCTCTGTCGGCATTACTTTCTCTAACACTATACCCATATATAGGTATCTTCGCGGGCTCGGTATTCGTTAGTAGGAGGGCTCGAGTTTTGTTTGAGGGTCAGTCTATCTTTATCTGACTCGCTGTTGGGATTTTTGAATGACCCCGAACATTAGAGAAACTCAAAAACTCGAAATATGGTACCCCTGACGCCTTGGACCACATCACCAAGCGCTTTGACGAGACTACAAAGAGGTTATTCCGGAACAAGAAAGATCCTCAATTCATCGTCTTCGGCTCGCCACTTGACAAGGATCTTTCAGTTGGTATCCGCAGTGGGCAACTGAGACTTTCTGGGTAAGGGCCGCTCGAATTACTTCCACCCTTCGCTCACCAAAGCCCCCCGTAGTGAAGAAGTTGCGGAATTATTCGAACCCTCAGTTGCAGGTGCGTCAATGAATTCATTTTGGCGTTCCCCATTCCATTTTACGTGTCTCTTGTAGCTGCGGTTTCAGCGATAAAGGCGCAGTTGGACTCTTCCCGAGGGTCGATAAAGGTAAAAACCTAGTATATCCCCGAGGAATTTGTTCTGATCACATCACGAAATTAGTCCATTTTTCTGGTGGGAGGCTACGCGGCAAGTGCGTGGCTGTTCACCCAGCTACAAGAACGCCTGAAACCTTTCAACGTCACGGTCAGCCGGCCAGATAGTCAAACGTGAGTGGACGAGACCCCACCTCTTGTTCCGGCTTTTTTTGAAACCATTGATAGGTCTAAAGCCGTTGCAGATGGTGCAATAGGGTTCTTTTGCGATCATCATGTATCAGCCCGTATAGCCAAGTTCATGTACGGTGTTGAGTACCTCCGTGAGTTCAAGGCTGACGATCCTGACCATGTAATGCGGAAGGATCGTCTCACCGAGCTCCCATCTGGACCGCGATTGCTCCCGGATGCCTTTGATTGCATTTTGGCACGTGTGAGTTGACTGGACATACAACTAATTGAACGGCAAGATACTCATCTTACCACCTCAGGGCGTCAGAGTCAAGGAGTCAACGGTTTTCACTCGGAAATATTGCACAGAGCTTACAAGTCTGTCGTTACTCTCCGTGTTCGAGGTGGAAATTTGGTGTTATCGAGGCGGGAATGACGTTCCGAAATGGATCCTCCGCAATCATGGTCAGTCCACTAATGTGATAAGAATCGTAAGCTGAACTATCTCCTTGCAGAAGAGTTCTCGACATTATGTCTCGTTCGCGCCGACCTGTCTCCACTTAGCGGGAGCGCAGAGGCAAAGCAAGGAAAACACGGGAGAACGTATTGGAACATCGTATTTTCAATCGAAATCCACTTCGGCCTCACCGAGTTCAGAGCACGGATAAAGTGGAACGACAACGTGAGTCTATCTATCGGTTTAAGGCTAGTCTCTTTTCGTTCTCAACGTTCTTCCCGCGTTCCTATGTTTTAGGGAACGACGAAATAGTAAGAATACATTTCTATGCGTTCCTGGTCCGTTGGCTGAATAGTATGACATAGCGGCCCAGCCTCAATCATTTACAACGAACGAGGTCACCGAACGGACGAGGAGGAGCCTGATGAAATTCCCGGAGACGATAATGCAGGTTCGACTAGAAATCAAACCCGTGCCCCTTCACCAGATTCATTCCATACACCAGCTGTGACAGCTCCCACTAGTAAGCGCGCCTCTGTCGTGGGCCCGCCCCCTAGTCAGCCCTCTATTGCCGTTCCTCCACCGGTCGACGCGTCAATAAATGGAAGGGCCTCGAGCGTTGCCTCGTCTAGGGAACTTTCAAGTGCGATCAGTGATAGCTCTAGAGGTCGATCGAGGAGTAAAGGGAAAGAGAGATTATCTCAGATAGACGATACCGCTAGCATAAGCACCACTCGCAGCTCCTCCAAGCTGGGTGAAGCTCTCTCCTCGGTCTGGGGCCCAGCAGCCTCCCCTGCTAAGAGCACAAAGTCCTTGGCAGAATCCATCCGATCCAAACGTGCGACTCCTGCTGTTGCACCAGCACCTCTTCCGCCAGCCTCCGAAGTTTCGGCGACACCTCCCGTAGTTGGGTCTCCTAGGCTCAGCGAAGCACAAGGCATCCCCACAGTTGAACGTGTTGTAGAGCAAGCTCCCCCTCCCCCTCCCCCCGCTATCGTTGAGCCACCCCCTCCAGAAGCAGCCGCACATCCGCCAGCAGGTACATTGAGCTCGAAGGCTGGTAGCAGGGCGGCCTCGGTTGCTGGGAGTAGGCCAGTCTCGGTTGTTGGAAGTAGGCCAGTCTCAGTTGCTGGAAGTAGACCGGTCTCAGTTGCCGGGAGTAGACCAGTCTCAGTTGCTGGAAGCAGGCCAGTTTCAGTCGCTGGTAGCGTTGCAGAGAAGCCGCAGGTAATCAACAGACCCGCGTCTTCAGTCATTTCCCCGCTCAGTTTTCCAGAGGTCAATGTTGACCCTGCGACTCAGCCCATAACTGCGACCAGCCCAACCAGTGAGAATGGTTTGTTTTCGTATGGTACCTCCCTAGCCAATGGATTGATGACTTCAGACGCAGCAGCAGCAGCAACATCGTCGATCTCCGATACACTCGGTTCTCTCGGCTCTCGGTTAGGTTCCTTTGGCGGTTGGGGACAGAAATCCAAAACAGCTACTCCCAAAGGAACTATAATGCCGGCATCGAAATCCTCGAGAGTTGCGACGCCGCAACCCGCGGGCACACCGAAACCATCGACTTCGCCGACTCCCAAACCTGCGTCGAGGGTAGCAACACCCCAGCCAGGTGGTACTCCCCGGCCGCCAGGTGCGCTGTTGCCGGACGAGGAGACTTCCCAACCTCCTCAAACCGAAGAAGCGACAGAGCCCATGAAGGCGCCCACTCCCCCACCACCGTCGGAGCCTGCTACTCAGCCAGCGGATGCTCCGAAGGAGGAGGAGGAGGCCCAGGCGGAGACGAAGGCGGAAGAGATTGTATCATCGGATCCAGTTCAGGAAGCTACGGAGGCGGACTCGGCACCACCCCCACTACCAGAGCAGAGTGGTGAAGCAGCCTCCAGCGAAGAGGTGGCAGAGGCCGTTGCATCGGAACCTCTCCAAGCTGAAGAGGCAACAGCAACACCCGCGGCAAACGCCGGCGCGGAGGCATCAGCACCCGCGCCTGCTGATCCGGACCCTCCTGCTGAGACTGCTCCTGCCGAGGCTACTCCTGCTGAGGCTGCCTCTACTGAGACCAATCCTGTTGAGACCAGCGAAACGGCAGGGGATAACACGGAGGCTGCGCAACCGGAGGGCGCCCAGGTAGAGTTGAATGGGAGTACGACAGACGAAGTCAAAGCGGAGGAAAAGACTGACGACCCTGAAGCCAAGGGGGAAGATAGCAAGAACGATGACAGCGAGAGCAAGACCGAGGAGGGCAAGGAGGATGACGACGATGACGAGGGTGGAAAGACACCAAAGAGTACTCATAGTAAAGGAGGGAATGCGAGCGGTGGAAAGAAGAAAAAGAAGGGAAAGAAGGGCAAGTAGATCACTAGGTTCATGACGTACTTGGTAAAGGGTCGAACCTTTGTGAGACCGAGGACGCTGGTGGGGGTACGGGCGCTGAGAGACCGTGGAGACGATCCGTGCTAAGATTTCGGACTAAAAGCTCGAGCAACCGTTCATTCAATCGCTCGCAATTGAATCTGAGCTTTGCTATGTGGGGAAAGTTACGTCGTTATAGAATAATATGCAGGACAGTCGGAATAGCGGGGAAGGGTTATCTTGTTTGATAGTTACCCCCTTGGGTGATTGTGTTTGAATGGACTAGTCGTTTACACGTCCGCCAGGTACCTGAAGTGTGTCACTCTGTGGTGAAGAGCTGTTTTGAGCCAGCTTTCTCAAATGAGAGCATCGGAACCGCATGTTCTCGTTCATTTGCTGTGGAATATATCAACCCGATACATCTAAGCGATGATTTTTTGCGCCCACAGCGTAAGGGCGTCAACAAAGCGTAGTAGTGGCTGTGTAGTTGAGTGTATTGAGAATTATGATCGCCAAATAAATTTGGCTGGTTCTTGACATGTACTTAAACCGTTCTCTACCCCATGCTGTCCTCTACACCACTCCCCACATCTCAGAAGCAATATGACCCATCTTCCAGCCGAAATTTGGCTCCATATCGCCAGTTTCATTCCTCGTGCAGACCTGGTCAAGTTGCTGGGGTTGAATAGCCTCTTCTTCAACGTTGCGATGGACGTCCGATACCGAAGGGTTGACCTGCAAACGCTGAGCCGGAAGACAAGCCAGTATCTCTCTCGACTGTCGTGAGTGCTTTTTCATCTTCCGTCCCTACATCATTTGTTGAATGATCAAAGCGACCCAATGGTCGGACAACGGGTGCTTCAATTGACCGTCAGCCCTGATTTTCGGTATTATGGGAGACCAAAGACTCCGACAATGCTGGACAGAGTCGGAAACGTCTTACACTTTGCCTTGGGCCGCTCGATATCTTCTCGACCTGAGGAACAGGCTACGAAGACGTTAATTGACGTTCTACCGTGTCTGATGAGGGTGAACACCTTCACCATCGACTGTCATTCTTGGGGCGAGCATTCCACTCCGGAAATTCACATGTTCCTACAGACTGCATGGGCCTCATTTGGACAGAACCTCAGCAAGCTTTCCCTGAGAGGACATACGGCTGCTTTCAGAACCATCATCCATTCTATAACGACTCTGCCCGCAGTGGATGAGCTATCCATAGAGCTCATCGATAACCCGTTACATTTTGACCCAACATGTGCGGAAACTTTGCTCCAGGTGGTTGCACCGTTTATTAACGGCTTAGCCTCGCGACTCCGCGCCTTCACCTTATGGTCATGGGGAACCACCGATCTTTCCCAGCTCTTCTTGACGATGGATCACTTCCCCAACCTCACAAGGTTCGAGATTCAAACTTCTTTCCCCAAGACGTTCAGGGAAGACCCAACCGGACTGTGTCGCTTCCTAGCGAGGCATTCCGCTACCATCGAGCACCTCGTCCTCAGGTTAAACACAGCACCTCTCGCGTTTAGCACGACTGCGACGTCCGAGGAGCCCCTGAGCGAGTGGATGCTCAATATGTTTACCGCCGAGGAGTGGAAATTCCGTAACCTCCAGGAACTTCATATCTATCCCACGGTCCTACCAGGGGGCCTGAATGCCCTCACATGCTGCATCCAGAACTCCCTGGATACTCTGCAATCATTGGTCGTCCGCGACCGGTATCTGTCTCCCGAGGAGGCAGCTGTCGTTGTGAACGCTTTACCGCCGCTATTGAAATCGCTCAGGTTGAACATACGCGTTTTGGACGTCGGATTGTTCGATATTCTCGCCAAAAGGCTTACGGGACTGAATTCCCTATCTTTGTACATCGGGACCGTCTCCCCCGTAAGGGCTAGATCTTTCATCTTCGCTTGTGTACTCCGTTTCTGACATTTCTCCCAGGCTTTTGCTCGTGACATGGAACAGCGGACATACGCCACTTGGAACCTTCATCACATCGGAGTGTGGCACAGTGGATCAATGTTAGACAGTCATTTAATGGCCCTCATATCGCGGGCTATCCCGTCGTTGCAAGCATGTTGGGGGATCAAAAATGCCGTGGACGATTTTGGACTACGATGAAAGGCTGGTTAGCACACACTCTTTTTTTGGACTTAACAGAAGGACTTCCTGGTAGCCAATAGTCTAATTTACCGTAGATCAATGTACATCGTCTCCCTCCCAAGATAAGTCCTATGTGAGATACCTCGGAGAGCTTCCAGGCTTCCAGTGTAACGGGTCAACAGTCGCCAGCGTGGCATTTTTTAGCCGATCAACGACCAATTGAAAGAAGAAGCGTTTGCGTTTTTTTTTGTACTGAACTTGTCAAGTTCCGAGAAGCCCAATGTGCCCTCAACAGCCGGCAATTCTCCACCCTTCTTGTCTTCCTTTGCTCACATAGTCCCACCAGCTTTGGACAATACTTCTCATGATTGTACTCGAAATCTTGATCACCTCCCCGTTCCTTCCAGACCATGCCTAGTGTCCTAAAGACCCCGTTCTTGACGACATTCGGTCTGAGGATCTATTTCTACGCGCTTAGAGAACACGGTGACGAAGAACTGGATGTTTATAAAGAGGCATTTACAAGCCGTTCGGAGTAGGACCCTGGAAGTTCACATAGAAGGAACGTCCGCGATGTCGAAATGGATGAATTTCAGGCTTTGTCATGACAGTGTATGTAGTTGATGAGGATGTAATATCTCCGGAGGAAAACAATACTCAAGCACAGTTTATGATGGAGAAAGCGGGAAGGACCCACTCGACATTTGCGTCCATGAGGTCGATGCGACGCTCCAACAGCCACGCCGTAATCTCGAGTTGGCGAGAATTCTCCCTGCGGAACGGGATCATGGGAATTGAGGTCAAAAAGCGGGTCACTCGGTATTGTGGCGACTCGATGACAGGTATAGTCCCCCGGTGGTCCATTAACATGTCTGAAAGCTACTGCCTTCCCAGCGGTGCCTGCACAACGGTATAAGGACACGCATGTAGAATTCGATGCAATGAACAGCTCGCAAGTTACCTCCGGCTCGAAGTGAGCATCCGCAAATTCCCTACTTTAGTGCGCTTTCCAACCTTTGGACAGCGCGAGCGAGGCCTCACATGCTTGCGCGAGAGTACCTACACAGTCAGAATAATCACGTAGGAAGAAAAATCATCAAGCGTCGTGTTGTCCGAACTCCCCTCAGCCGATGTTCGTGCGACAGCCAGGACCTCCTTTCGTCCGTCAGCTCCCTTCCCTGCTTACCGCACCTACGGAACGTTTTTACCTTCAAAAAGGTGAAATTGTACTTCTGTCTCCCTTTTCCTTCCCTCGGCGCCAATCTCAAGATTGGAGGAAGCCGAAGTTCCTGGATAAAGAATGGGCTGGTTCATAGACGCGATTGGACATGGCGGGTGCACTGCGATGCCGACCAGCTTGTCGCAGAGGAATATCGTGATTGCGAAGAAGGTCGGAGCAAGAGAATGGTAGCATATTGCTGAAGTAGCACCAACACCCGCCCTTGCTACCGACGTGCTCGACCCTGAAACTCACGGCGGACGAGAGGTATGTGGGTGCCACGGCGTTGTGAACGTGCCAGATGCGAGACCCCCTCGCATTCCGCACGATGAGAATTGGTCGAGAGATACAAAGCTTCGTAGCACTGTGTGATCGATTCGGAAATACGGAACGAACAAAGACAAATCTAGAAAGAACGGGTGAGATACAAAATACGCAAGTTTCTCAATGTAAATACCTATACGACGAGATCTGGTCGTCTACGTCAGACTTGAGCACCCTGAGGTACAGGCGAAACCCCGGCGCTCTCCAAGATTGGGTGCTTTTCATCAGCACCTAAAGAAGACCCGTTCGCGCCCTTGTACTGGACTTCGGAGATGCCTACCGTTCCTCCCAGCTTCCGCCAATTCTCCATCCATCCAGTCTTTCTTTGTTCACATAGTTCTACCAGCTTTGGCCAGTATTTCTCATGCTTATACTCGAAATCTTGATCACCTCCCCACCCGTCCTTCATGATCATATCTGGTGTGAAAATCCCGTCTTCGACAACCTTGGGGTTGAAGTTCAGCTTTTGAACCGTGACGGGATCGATGAATGGTGTTACGAGTTTGAAAAACATTGTAACAAGGAAAGGGACTTTGATTATCAGGGATTTCCCCAGTCTTTCGGGGTAGTGATCTTGGACGATGGAAAGGAACGACCGCGCTGTTGACATGGACGGGTTTTTGGCTTTATCAGCGAAGTTAATGAGAAGCGTCATAGATCTATATTTGTCGGGAAAGTGAATCAGGACTTCCAGCATGTGATTACGAGCAGAGCGGAAAGAACGCACTCGACATTCGCGTCCATAAGGTCGATGCAGCGCTCCAGCATCCACACTGTATACTCGAGTTGACGAGGATTTTCCCTGCGAAACTAGATCATGAGTGACAAGGATTGAAGAAGCGCGACATACGGATCTGTACTCACTCGGTATTTTGGCGGCTCGGTAACATGTACAATCCTGGTCGACCGTTGACATCGTATCCGAAGATTACTATTTTCCCAGTGAGGCCCTGAAAACATTAATGAAGCCATGTTCATACCAAAGAAGGATGGGCTTACTGACCTCCGGCTCAACATGTGCAGGCGTAATATGTGTATACAATCCATACTCTCTCCTCCACTTCAGCGTACTCTCCAGTCTTTGTATGGCTTGATTGACCTTCCACTTGGACGCGCGGAGATACCTATTCAAATCGAACTGAGAAATGAACGCAGGGTCATCCACCGCGTCCTCACTCACCTTAGCTGACATTCATAAGATAACCAGAACTTTTCTTCTTCCATCAACCTGCCTTTCTCTCCTTCCACGCCTGGAACTACATATCCGTCCTTCGTAAAGTGAGCTTGAACCTCCTCTTGCGCTCGTTCTTGCTCGGGTGTCAATTCCGGTATTGGGGAGGCGACAAAATCTTGGGGAGGGAGAATAGGCTCATACACGCGATCCGACATCGTTCCAGTGTCTGTAGAGTTGTAGGAGCCAAGGGGGAGAGGGGCTTGTCAAACGCGAGCTAGTCGTGTTTATATATTAATCCGTGCAGCGCCTCGCCTCCAACGCGTTTCACGGGAACTGAAACCCAGGAAGTGACTCGATAGCAGGCACCGTCTATGCGCACAGCCTTGCAGGGCGGCGCTGGCAGTGGGAAGAGTACCTCACTCGCAATTTCGTCGATACAAATACGAAGTTTTGACGGGTGAATATCTCGGTTCGCCTTCGTCGGATAGACTGAAAAAGGTTTAGCAAGAGGCCTGTTTCTGAGGAACGGATAGGATCCAGTTATAAAAAACGGATGTTTCATACTAGATACCCGAGCACGCCAAACGCAGAGCTTTGAACGGACTAGAGGAAATGGGATGAAGAAAGAAAAGAGCCTGGGTAAGGATCGTCAAAAGCGCTCAGTGCGGATTTCTTTGCGGGTGATAAGATAAGATCGTGCTCTATGATTTCGGGTCAGGTCTGTTCTATCTACAGAGAGGTACAGTGCACGTAGAAATACTTTACATAGGAAAGAGATAACGCTCGGAGAGTTACGCAGCAGGTTGAGCGATAGGAGGAGCCTCTGGTGTCGCGTCCACAGTGGCCTTCTTCTCTTCAACGCCAGCAGCAGGAGATTGAACAGTGTAGCTCTTGTACTTGGCTTCCGAAATTCCCACTGTGCCTCCCAACTTTCGCCAGCTCTCCATCCATCTTGTCTTCCGGTGCTCGCAAATTGCGACCAGCTTCGGCCAATACTTCTCGTGTGTATACTCAAAATCTTGATCTCCTCCCCACCACTCCTTCATGACCATGTCCGGTGTGAAGAGCCCATCCTTCACTACGTTCGGGTTGAACTTCAACTTTTGTACGGTGATGGGATCTATGAAGGGTGTGATGACTTTGAAGAACATGTTGACAATGAAGGGGACGTTGATGATCAGGGCTTTCCCGAGCCTTTCGGGATAGTGGTCTTGCAGAATAGAAAGTACTGTCCTTGCCGTCGTCATCGAAGGGTTCTTGCCTTTGTCGGCAAAGTTGATAAGAAGCGCGAGGGATCTGTTTGCATTGGGTATTGAGGCGAAACAGGATGATGAGCTACGTGATGTATCATCTTTCATGATGAAACTTGGACTCACTCGACGTTCGCGTCCATCAGATCGATGCAACGTTCCAGCATCCACACAACGTGCTGTACCTGACGGGGGCTCTCCCTAGGGTGTTGTAGGATAAGAAAAAGCACGAGGGATACGACAAGAGAACCCACTCAGTGTTTTGACGGCTGGGTATCATATAGTATCCTGGCCGACCGTTAACGTCGTATCCAAAGAGAACTTGTTTCCCAGTCACAGCCTAAGATAAGAATCTTTTCATTGAGCCAAATGACAGAATCAACGACAAGGGCACCCACCTCTGGCTCAACCTGTGAAGCCGTGACCTCCGTGTAAACTCCATATTCCCGTCTCCATTTCAAAGTAGCCTCCAATCGTTTAATAGCTTCTGCAAGTTTCCATTTTGTCGCGCGAAGGTACCTGAAAAAGGCCACATTTTGTCGAAACATATCACTACCAAGCTCGAGAACATTGTCCTACTCACCTCAACTGACATTCGTACGACAGCCAGAACTTTTCCTCTTCCATCAACTCTCCTTTCTCTTGTTCGACGCTAGGAAGCTTATACCCATTCTTTGAGAAATGAGCTTGGACCTCCTTCTGCATCTTTTCTTGCTCAGGTGTCAATGTCGGGGTTGGAGACGGAACGTGGTCCTTGGGCGGAAGTAACGGTTCGTGAACGCGATTAGACATTAGGTTAGAGTGTAAGATGGTTCTCGGATAGCAAAGAGGTTCTTAGGGAAAGACACGATGAACAGAGGAGGAAGAGACCTGACGAGACGCCGAGATAGCCGCATGTTGGGGCTGAAATTTGTGTAAGGCCATTTCTTCGGCGCCTTTTATACTATCTCATGACAGACGATAAGATAAGATCGAATTTCATCGCCACAAACCTGAGAATCTCCGTGCTCGACTTTGCGTTCGCCAACAGTGAACATCATCTCCGTATTCTACATGGGTTTCTAAGGGCAGATAGTGCATACGTGTCTGATTAGGACTACGGGTTTATGGAGTCAAGGTAGAGCAAGTGCCAAGTAGGCACTCTTGGATTTCAGTCTGAGACTCGGGCTCGAGCTATTGAGCTTGCATGTTTGATATGGCGTGGGGGCGTAGTATTGAGGTATCTAATTGAGACCGATATACATCGCCAGTGCTGAAAGCACAAGTAAAATCCCAGAGACAGGGAGGCGTGAGCTGCCGTTGCCATCGTCCTCACGGTCTGTCGTATACCTGGATACGATAGCACTCGTCAATATGTCCTCGCAACAAAAGCAAGGCCGTATACGCACGTATACTTTACTATTGAGAATTGGCCTATGGTTGGTTGGCCCATAAAGTCAGCCGATGTGTTTCTGTTCGGAGAGGGGCCCTTCATAGTCAGGACTACCGTATGCTCTGAGTTATTCAGCCCGTCAATGGGGTACAACGTATAGCACGTATAGAGTCGCTCCTCTCCAATTAGCGAACCATCAACCTCAGTTGTATTCCCATCGATTTCGACGTTGTATACAGGGGAGGTGTTGCCCATAAGCGATGTGATACGCAACGACGTGCCTGAGGTTACACAAAGAGAAGGTCGAAAAACGTCGGTGCCATGGTAAGTTCAATGGACGGGGAATGTACTCACCTGTGAAACGCCATGTAGCGAAAGACGAATCCTCCTGGCCATGTGATGAATAATCTGTGCATGGTGGCTCGCAGATGAGCCAACAAACTGTGGTTGGATTATTAGACAGTGTCCGTCAGGATTTCGTGATCGAATCGCCACCGACCCCCCGTATCCTCGCCGGATTTGCAGACATCGACTCCAACGCGAGTGACACCTGTTGCGAAAAATGGGCTCCTGTTAACTTCTCAATACAGGCGTTGAACGACGCTACTTGAGGAGCACTCACCCCCATGATAGGTAATTTGCCTGTCCGCCCCACTGATCGTCACATCGCGGGCTTGGACTTCAACTAGTGAACTAAGTGTCAAGAGGAAGGATAATCTGAGTAGTGTGTACATGCTAGAAGATGACGAGGGGAAATAAGCACGAGTCACCTAGTTATATACCGTACAATCTTCCCAACTCAACGGCGAGGTAGAATAATGGCGAAGGTGTTGGCGTGTACTTAAACAAATCACAGTATGGCTCCGTGCAACCCGAATGATGGAGCTGGAGTTGTGTTCATGCCGTTCGGTTCTGAGGGATTGAATGCATCGTGGTACAGCTCTACTCCGGTGGGCCTCAGTTTTCGAGAACCAAACAGTCCGACGTAAGGGGATTGGCTGGGCGAAGTGGAGAATCAAAACTTCTATATATCATGAGACCAACCAGAGCAGCCTAGAGCATCTGGCTATGGGTTGCGGAGCTTGCAACAGTCGGCGAACAGAGAGTGCTCAGTGGAGTGCAGGTTGGGCAAAGCTGGGGTACGCGTGCTTGTAGTCAGCACAATTCTTCAAGTCTCATGAAGAATATGCAATGCGGGACTTCGACTTTATTAAGCAGCCACCACAACAGATGATGCTTGGTGCACCTCTGATACGACGTTCTTCCCGTCAATGCCCTGGGAGTGAGAAGGCTTGTCGGATTTGTAGTCGACCTCCCGAGTGCCGATACTTCCTCCCAACTCGCGCCAGTTCTCCATCCATGTCTTACTCCTCTGTTCACATATCTCCACGTTCCTCAAGTGCCTTGAGCTTAGCACGAGCCTCTTCACTCGCCAAGAGCCAAAATTACACCTTTCAAGACACAGAAATCCTACTACAGCTTTGTCGATGTTCACGCTCGAGAGCACCGATCTGGATAACGATAAACACATTTGAAGAGCCGATTGACCTATGGGTGCTTGACCTAGGGCAGAACGAAAGGACGAGGTGAATATCCATGGTAGCAACGAAGAGAAAGGAACACGGTCAACCCACTTAACACCCAAAATCCCCGGAGTTCACTGACGGAGGAAATTACACCTGCACACTCGCATTTCAATTCAAGACCCGAACTTTAGCAACGAGACTAAGCATTGGAGGGTCCTCAGAAACAAAGTGGGACGCTCTGTAAAGGTTGCAACTTTGCTAATTAATCGAGACCAAGGTACACCGCCAGTGCTGTAAGCACGAGCATCATCCCAGAAACAGGGAGGTGTGAACTGCCGCTATTGCCATCTCTGCGGTTCGGTTCCATCTCGACCCTGGATATCAATATCGTTCGTCAGTATTTCCGTGCAGCAGGAACCGATCCATTTACTCACGTATAGTTGACTATCGAGAACTGTCCCAGATTTGGCGTGTCAGCCGACACGTTCCTGTTCGAGGAGGGACCCTTCACACTCAAAACCACCGTATGCTCAACGTCCTCCAGCCCGTCAACAGAGTACAGCACGTAGCAGTTGTAATCTTGGTGCTGCGCCATTAGTGCACCGTCAACCTCAGTGCTATTTCCGTCGATTTCGACGTTATATACTGGGGAGGTGTTGCCGAGAAGCGATGTGATACGCAGTGATATGCCTGAGATACAAGAGGAAGGTCGAAGATATCATCACTATACCGTGTTTGATAGGGGAAGTACTCACCGGTGAACTTCCATCTAGCAAGAGACGTGTTCTGTTGGCCATGTGATGTAAATGTGGTACATGGTGGTCGACGCATAGGCCAACAATCTGTTTACAAATTAGCATACGAACTCTGACGGAGATCCATGAGATCCATGATCGATGGTCACCGACCTGCGCTATTCTCACCGGATCCGCAGACAGAGATGTTACGGCTGATCCCTGATATGAGTCATGGAGTTTCGTCAACTTCCGAAGACAGGCCTTGGATAACGCGAACGAGCACTCACCAGCACCCCCATCATATGTGATTTTACTGTCCCACGCATGGACAGTCGAATTGACGAGAGCTTGGACTTGAGCTAGTGAGCTAAGAGTCAAGAGGGAGAATAGTTTGAGTAGTGTGTACATGGTGGAGGAAAATGACGACGGAAATAAGAGAATGAGTGGCCCGGTTAAATACTGTACACTCTTCTCAACTCAATGGGTACTGCAGAATAATTGTGAAGGTGTTGGTGTGTAACAATGGCTCCGTGAGACCCGAATGATGGAGCTGAGACTGTGTTCATGCCGTTCGGAACTGGAAAATTGAATGCATCGCGGTACAGTTCTTCTCCGGAGGGCCTCAGGTTTTGAAGACGGTGAAGAACCTAACAGTCCGACGTAAGAGATTCAGCTGGGCAAAGTGGAGAATCAAAACTCCTGTGTATCATTGGGCCAATAAGAGCAGCTTAAAGCAGCTAGCTATCGGTTGTAGACTGTTGTAGAGCCCGCGACTGTCGGCGAACAGAAAGTGAGCATGTTGGGCAAAGGTGAGCTGCGCGTGCTTGTAGTCAGCGCTTCAAAGTCATCCTCAAGGTCTCGTGTGACGTATGTAGAATATGCGATGCGGGGTTTCGACTTTATCAAGCAGTCACCACGATAGATGATGCTTGGTGCACTTCTTGTACGACGTTCTTCCCGCCATCGTCCTGGGAGTGAGAAGGTGGGTCGGATTTATAGTCGACCTCCCGAATGCCGACACTTCCTCCTAACTTGCGCCAGTTCTCCATCCATGTCTTCCTCCTCTGTTCACATATTTCCACAAGTTTGGGCCAGTATACTTCGTGCTTGTACTCGAAGTCTTGCTCTCCGCCCCACTCCTTCATGACCATATCGGGCTGGAAGAGTCCTTCTTTCTTCAAGTCTGGGTTGAATTTCATTTTCTGTGCAGTGACCGTATCCAGGAAGGGCGTGATAAGCTTGAAGAATACGGTGACATAAAAAGGAGTGTTGATGATGAAAGCGTTCCCTAGTCGTTCAGGGTAGTGATCCTGCTGGATGGAGAGGATTGCACGTGCTGTCGCAAGAGATGGGAGTTTGGCTCCCTCGCCACAATCGACGAGGGCATCGATAGTTCTTGCAAAAGAAGATGAGCGGGACGAAGGGGGCGAAAGAATTTCAACTCACTCTACATTCGCGTCCATTAGCTCCATCGATCGTTCCGCCATCCAGACGAAGTATTCAACCTGGCCAGGACCATCTCTTTATGCGAAAATGTTTAGTAGAAGCAAGACTCAATGTCAGACGCGATCACTGACTCGGTATTTTGCCGACTAGGTGTCATGTAGCAAGCTGGTCGACCGTTGACGTCGTAGCCAAAAAGCACCTCTTTACCAGTAGCGCCCTATAAGCGATGTAGAAGGTTTCTTTATCAACCAAACATTCACCGATCCTTGCAGCCTCACCTCGGGCTCAACGCGCGCAGCAGTGAGATGAGTATACAATCCGAACTCCCTTCTCCACTTCAGTGTAGTCTCCAGCCGTCGAATAGCCAGCGGAGCCTTCCAACTCGTAGCACGAAGATACCTACCATAATAGCATTCAGGCTTGCGCCTCGCTGCTTTAATGGCCCCGACGCACCGTAGTTGACACTCGTACGACAACCAAAACTTTTCTTCTTCCATTAGCTCTGCTTGTTCCTTCTCAATCCCGGGAAGCAAGTATCCATCCTGAGTGAAGTGTACTTGCACCGCTTCTCGTAATTCCTCCTGCTTTGGTGTTAACGGAGCCTTGGGGCTGACGATAAACTCTTTTGGCGGAAGTGTTGGTTCACAAACTGGAGTCGGCATGGCTCAGAAGATTGCTGTGCTGATGCAGCTCGTCTTCAGGGGTAAAGAGAATGAGATGACTTGGAGGCGAACACGGTCCTGGGAGATCATTCTGTGTCGAACGTGACGGTGTCTGGGTAAATGTTTGGCGCCAAGTCTGGCGATGAGGCGTCGAGCGATAATAGTAGATGAAGATTAGATTAGATGAGATTGATCTGTATTTGCAGCGTGTTTACTTGAAAATACACTAGGGCTGCTCAATTCTCAGCTCGTCCCGACTCGCCATCGGTATAGAAACAACTGGATTGTAGATACCTGAAGTTTGAACCACACAAATGTACGTTCGGTCTTGGAGCCAGCCATTCGAGCTGAGGATTGTTCTTAGGCTGCTGCGATCCAGATTTTGCGCGATGACGAGACAGGACGAGACTGGACCATTTGCAGCAAGCTAGCAATTTGCATAGACTTGCTAATAAAAGCCTACAGGTCACAAAGCGTTGGGAGGATTGATCGTTCAGCTTGAGGCCTGAGGCCAGGTGTGGGGTCTACATACACCTTTGATCAGTTTCGGGCCGGTGAAACGACTGGCCTCGAGTCTACGAAAAACCCGAATTCTTCGACGTTGTAATTAAGCCACTTTTATACAGTATTATACACACATTCCCTGGTACTATACAGTCTAGCAACTACAGCATATACCAAGTCCGCAGGGGTCCGATGTCTAGCTTTCTTTTGCACCAATAGTAGAGATGTACTTCTCGATGTTCTCTTCAGCCGTGCCTGTCCAGCTGGTGCCCTCCATCTCGCAGGCCTGCCACCAGACGATGCGGATCCGTGTTGAGGAGGAATCAAAAGTGGCGCGGGAACCTGGTGCTGCGAGGGTTTTTCCTTGGGAGCGTCTTTCTGAAACCCACCTTTCCCGTCCTGCAAGCCGTCGATTACAATCCAGTCTTGGTAATCAACTTGGTCGGGAATGACTGGCTGCGTTGGTTCAAACGGGTGGAACCCGCGCACCCGCATCTCTTGAATGATGAACAGACTGGGGAAAGGTGCATAACGTTCGTTTATGTCAAGCCCGATGGCTTTCATATAGAAGGGCCGAAGCGACGGCTCGTTAGAGTAGCTCACAAGGACGAATTTTTTTGTTTGTACAGTGTAAATGTTGTGGGGCCACTTGACTCGGACTCGAAGTGGAGGTGATCGAAAAACTCTGAACTCACTCGGGGATGTACCGTATGAAATAATAATAGTCATCGTACATGTTGTGGTGGTAGAAGCACATTAATAGACCATTGCGTGGTTCATGTTCTATAGATTTCACGCTTGGGGGGATGTAACCATTTTTCTTGATTGTCTCCCACTGGCGGCCCCCACGTTACGCGTTAGCTACGGGGCTGGAATGGATTCCTCTTTGCTCTTCGAGTTCCGACTTACAGTTTCAGGCTCCGATTTCATGATGATGTGGCAGCACTGCAGTGCTTTTCGTGCGGCCGCTCCACACACAATGCATCGAGGGACTCCGTGGAATGTGTCTCGTTTATTGATATTAGTATTGAACGTCGTGGACGTTGAGGTCTGTGACGCCGACACCGACCGTTCGTCCCATTCAAATCCTGGGGGTGGACCATTTTTTGGCAGAGGAAGCAGGAACATTGGAAGTTGCGACATGGTGGATTTGGAGAGAGAGAGAGTTGCGTGACATATCGCGACAAGTGGTTAGAAATATCACGCCCTTGAGACACCATCCCAATTTCTCACGGTCCTCGAAAACGAACGAACTGTTCCGAACGGCACAAGAAAAGACGAGTACAAAGCACGGAGAGCCAGTCTCAGTCGCAGACAAGCTCTTTACGAGTGATATGAGCGTTCATTTCGTGTCGAATGTGACGCTGAACGTTTTGGCGCCAAGTCGAGATTAGATGTAGATTGACCAAATTAGGTTGCCGGCAACCATTCTTTCCATTACAATCCAGGATTTCCTATCGTAAAAACTCTACAGGGTTAGCTGGGATGTAATTATATTAGTTGGACACAGAGTGATACAATTGTTGGGCCGTTGAGTGTCTGTGTGAGATGCATTGGAGGAATGTAGAGAGAGCAGGTGAATAGATGTGATACGCCAACCCAAATAGACGAACTGAGCGTGAAACGAGAGTGAAGGTATGGAGTAGCAGAGAACGAGAAACCGGAAAAGTAATAATGAGAAATTAAAGATACGGAGAAAGAACCAACCAGATAAAGAGAGCGAGAGAGAGAAAGAGAGAGAAAATGTAAAAAGAGAGGTGAAAGGAAAATTAAAAAGGAAGGTCATTACGAGTCGTTAACCGTCACTACACTATGATTGGTCGCCGTCCTCGGAAGGTAATGGTGGCGGTTGGACGAGCATCTTTCCGTGCACCCGGAATCTGTACAGACAGGTGAATGCATCCTGTCCCCAGTTGCTCTGTATTCGCAGGACAACAGTCCCAAAGTCAAGACCCGACTCCCGTACGTCTTCGGCCACTGGGAACGTCTGCACTGTCCTCTCAGATCGGACGTCATAAGCGAGCTCAGCAATCTTCAGGAAGACCCCTTCCTCGCGCCGTGTGATCCAATGGGGCAACCCAAACTCAATCTCCTCCGAAACTTCCTCTCCTCGTTCAGCAGCCTCCTCCCGTTTCCTCTGCCTCTCCGCTGCTACCTTCTGCGCCTTCTCGAAATTATCTCGACCGTCTATCAACCCCCAAACTTCCATCTGCCTCGGCGCACTCCGAACGTCTGTCGCAACTTCGCGAGCAACATGGTCTATGGATATCGAGTCCACAAGGGCCGGAGTGATCAAGTTGACGCCCAGGTGGCCTTCTGTCCCTTCAAACGGCCAGCAATAGCCATTGTGCACCTCATGATGCAAAGCCGTAACTGGAGGTCGTCCGATCGCATATCCGTTCCCGCTTCCGAGGAATCCGAATAGCTGCCATGCCTTTGACGGGGCCCGTAGCTCGTAGGTTGGACTCGTCAATCGTGGTATGATACGAGCTCCGGAAGAGTGAAGAGCAAAGTCGGGTTTTCCGAGGACATCCTTGTTGGATAGCGAAATGACTGCGCTATCCACGAGTTGACCAATGAGAGATGTGACATCCTGACCATCGGAGGCCTTGATGCTCATCTTCTTTCCAGCCGACAACTTGGTCCACCAATTCGAACTGCCGTCGGTTTTGGCGGTGTTCTTGCCGAGTTCCATGGCCTCTTTGACGCCTCCCTCGACGGAACCTACACGTTCCTCGAGTGCCTTGAGCTTGGCACGAGCCTCTTCGTCGTTTCCAGCGACTGGCTCTCCAGACGAAGGCGACGAGGCCGGCCGACTTTGCAAGACTTCCACGACGTTCTTCAAACCCTCCACCTCCTTCACCACACGTCGCTCTTCACTCTCTCTGCGCGACTGTTCATCCGTGATCGCCCTCTCGATGTCCCTCATCTTCCCGCCCAAATCCTGCTTGACCGACCCCTCCAACTTTCCCAACCGCGAAATCAACTCCAACCGACTCCTGTCCCCAGTCTCCATCTTCACTTTGGACTGCTCCGTTTCATAGATCAACCCTGATAACATGTTCTCCAGAGATCGTAATCGCTCATTCAATTCGGCGATATCGGCAGCAGGGGCGTCTGGTGGTGTGTAGTGGCTTCTTCCACCCCGTGTCCAACGTGTTACAGACTCCATAATGGGCTGTTTGGTAAGAGCCCCCACAAGCACTATCACGACTGCGAGGACCAAGTACGGCGTGCCTTGGGCGAGGTTGAGACGCGAGACGAATTTTACTGGTCGGAGAATGAGGATGTCGAACACCATGCCTACGACCTTGCCGAATATGTGGAAGACGATTGATATAGACGACATGACGAGCGTCCAGAAACTGTGGACCAGTTTTCCCAGTTTACCGCCGATACCATCTCGAGGTTGTGAATAAGATGCTTCGCTGTGGTGGTCGTAGGTTAGGTCGCCAGAGGGATCTTGGAAAGAAGTTTCGGGGGATATGATCTCTGGTTCGTCGTCTTGTTCTTCAGGAATATGGGTAAGCCGCTGGTCAATGTCGAGTGAGTCGTTGGGGAATGTGCGCTGGACAGATCCTGCCCTTGATCCTGCTCGTGAGCCAGCTCGCGATCCAGATCGTGACGGGGGCTTTTAAGAAGAGACGTTAGAGAGCTATCAAACGACTGAAAGGTGATCCAATCAACACTTACCCTCTCGTCCACTCTTTCCTCTTCACTTTCGCTTCCTTCTTCACCTACCCCTCCTCCTCCCTTTCCTTTCCTCTTCTTCCTCCGCTTATCCGCTGATATAACTGGCAACGACAAGGTACCACCAGAAGTATCGTTCTTCTTCTTCTTCCGTCTTCGTTTCTTCCCATCGTCCGAGAGGTCATCGTCGTCCTCTTCCTCCTCCTCCGACTCCATACTAGGTTTATACGCCTTGTTGTCCACCGACATCTTATTCCGCTTATGAGCAGCAAACTGCCGTTTAGACACACTAGACTGATAATCCCTCTCCTCCTGGGAATAATCATAACTGTTCTCCACCTCCACCGACTTTTGACGAGCATAATACGTCGCCTTCTCATACGTCCGATGAGCAACGTCCAGTATAGAAGACATAGGACTCTTCCCACGTCCGTTCTCAAAGGACTGGGACTGATTTGGCTCTTCCTCCGAGTCGGGTATCGTTCGTTGAGACAAATTCTTGCTGAGCGGTTTCGCAACCTTGGTTCGGGAGGGAGGTGCAAGTCGGTTAGGGGGAGGTGCCAGTCTTCGCTGACCCGTCGTCTGGGATTGATTTTCGTATTCGACGGAAGTGCTTCGAGGAACGTTGGACGTATTCCTCGCTCCAGCTGCCCAGGCAGCGTTGGGGTTCATAGGGGGCATGATGGGGATGTCCTGGTCGGCGGCCTGATGTAGAGCAGCTGCTAGATTGACCGAAGTGTCCTTTACACTCCACTTTTCGGGGTTGAGATTAGAGGTAGAGGAGGATGAGCTCTTCTGTGGTTGTTGTGGTTGTTGTTGTTGTTGCTTGAGCCGGTTGTAACGAACAAAAGCAGATTCGTCGCTGTTGGCTTGATCGACCGGGGGGTTTCTCTCACGTGTGGAGGAGGATGTCGAACTGGTTGGTTTCGGGGGGGATCGTGAACCAAATTCCGGGGCGCTGCCAGTGCTCGAATTATAAGTCGCTATCAAATGAAATCAAAATTAA
>JANHQD010001940.1:0-33604 GCA_024721195.1 Marasmius sp. AFHP31
TCCGCATGAGGTGAGCGTTCTCATATTCGCCGATTCTCCCACAGGACTAAGCGACTGTTGCAGGTCATACGAACACGTCTCAGACAACCAAAAGTCAACGGTATCCTCAAATACACTGGTCTTGTCCAAACCCTCCGTCTGGTCATTGCAGAAGAAGGCGCACGGTCATTATATGGCGGTCTCAGCGCACATCTCATGCGTGTTGTTCCCAATGCAGCAGTCATGTTCTTCATATATGAAGGTATATTACGGTGGAGCACGTCCACTTCATAAAAAGGCTCCACCCGACTTGCTGCTTTCCGTTTATGCTATCTCAGTTCTAGGCTTCGTCATGCGGTATACCATGCCCTTACGCTCACTCACTAGATCCCACGTATCACTACTCATTCTCACCTGCTTTACCCTACTCACTCACCTAACTCAAGCACTGTATCATAGCTATCGGTATAATATTATGAACCCATCGGATTATAAAACACGAACAAATCATGGAACGGATCTCTTCAGAAAGTGGGGTATTCCTTCCATTAGACGCGACATATGTAAAGGTAGATACTGAAGTACTGTTCATGATCGTAAAGTATAGTGTCCGTGTACCGTGTACGTAGTGCAACTCCTCGATTTCCCCACTATTCGATCACCAACTACCAAACAAGCCCTTTCTTGTCCTCCCCGACGTCTGCTGGGATTCGACTGGTTGTCGGAGAGTCGACAACCCATTCAACTGTTTCATAACCTACAAAACTGTCAACCAAGTAATTGTTGAACAGTGGAAAAGGTACTGACCTCCTCAAGCTTATCCTTTCTCTCCTGCAGCTCGAGGTGTTTCCTCACAGCCGGGTTCTCCCTCGCAAACTCCTCAACCTCACTCCTCCAAGTATACGCACGTTCTCTGCCTCCCAGATTGCCGCCTTTCGCTCCATCGCTCTCCTTGATGCCAGCCTCTGAGCTGTATCCATACAACAACCTCCCCTCGACCTCCCTCGGGAATTGATAGAAAAACTGTTCCAAGAGTTCGATGTTCAAAAACATCGAGCTCGTGTAAGCCAACTTGTCCGCGACCACATTCAAGAACACTTCGGGGCATAGCTCCGTCCCCGTCCCAATACCTGTCCCGTTCCCGTTCTTTGTCGAGGTAGAGGCCGGCGCCGTAAGAGCCTGAGCCCGACACCTCTTACTCTTGAGTGCCATCAGCCGGAGATTCAACACATCCACTCGGTCCGAATACGCGATCGCATGTCGGGCATCTGCAACTTGCGCAGAAGTATAGCGGTATTCAATCTCTTTCTTCCTTTCCGAGTCTTGCTGGTCCGAAGACCCGTCCAATGAGGCTCTGAGGACTCTCTCCCTCGCTTTGTCTTCCACGTCCCTCACGTATCCGACTACAGCTCCCAACCTCCGACTCCCACCAACTCTCTTCCGAATCTCTCCAAGCTTGGCTTCGCACATGGCCTTTTCCCTCTCCAGAAGCTCAATTGATCTCTGTCTTGCTCTCTCCCACTCTCCTCCGGAGGTCGATGTAGTGGAAGGACTGGACGAGCCCCAGCCGAACCATGAGGACGAAGATTGCTTATTCCGGGACGGTGGTTGGATAACGCCTTCAGCTTCCAAGACTTCCTCTTCTACCTCTCGCGCGTACTTGTACGGCTTTACACTGTTCTCCACCATATCAGCCGCTACGCCCACACGTTCCTTCAATATCGAATTCGCAAACTCCACAATCAACTCCCGAGCCCTGGGATGGTGGATCCATGGTTCGGATGTTAAAATCGAGTTGGGATTCGAGTACGGTGAAGATGATGACGACGACGACGAGCCCTCAGAAGCGTCGACGACCTCCCGTAACGCATCTGCGACTAACGCTGTGGTCATCCTCCCAACTCCACTCTTTGCGAGTAATGAGCTTGCGCTCTCGAGTTTCTGCCTTGCCATGACCAGTTGCTTCAATGCCTCGTCATCCTTTTCCTTGTCGCCAGTCTTCCAACCTTCCACGGCACCTCTGGTCAACTCTTTTACTCCTTTGACATCACCCCAGTAGACTCCCTCGAGTACGTCTAGTACCCTCTCCTCGACGAGACCTCGCACACGCTCCCGGACCTCTGTCCTTGCAAAGACGTCCTTTCGGACGTCCCTCAAATGCGCCTTGAGTCCGTCAAGTGTCTCTGCGAGATATGACTCGGGAGTGATTCGCGTGTCGTTGTACATGACTTTGAACTGGTACTGCGCAGATTCGAGCTCGAGCTGGACGGCGTTTGTGATGGTGTGTAGAGATTGCGACATCGAAAGTGACAGGACATGTCTGAGGAGCGTGAGGAGCGTCGGAGTGCCTGTGAGGGTTCGTTCATCTTTCTCGTCTGGTTTCCTTCCTTTGCCCTTCTTATCCTCAATCATCGGCGGAGGGTTGAAGGTGTCTTTGTGTCGTCGGAAAAATTCACCCTCTCCTTCCCGTCCTCCCTTACCACAGACGACGCCAACCCAGCCGAGCCGAAGTGGATATCTTCCTCCGCCACCCTTGAGGACGTCTCTCGCCCTCTCGGGTTCTACCAAGTCGACCTTGGTGACTACACCTACAGTCCTGAGACCGCGAGGATCAACCCTCCGTGCCGCCCTCAATGCTGGTGAGTTGGCCAAATCGACATCGGCAGCGCATACGGCAAGTATAACGTTGGGTTCTCGGAGGTACTTTTCGCAAACACCAGCAATCTTGTCACGCAATTCCTCTGGTTGGTCCATACTAGAGATCTGGATGTACCCAGGCAAGTCGATGAGGGTCAGGTCAGGGATGCGGGGAGAGTAGATGTGGAGTTGGATGGGTTCGTCGGAGACGCATTCTTCTGCGGGTACGGCGAGGTTGAGGTCGGTGAGGGTACGTTGGATGGTTTTGAAGTTGAATATCTTTTCTTTTCCGAAGCCGAGGGTGGGGAAGATCCCGTATTCTTGGGGATGGGGGTTGGTGGGTGTGGCGGGTGTGTGGACGAGGGTGAGTTCGATGGGGCGTCGGGTTACCATGTTATTGCCTCTGTGGGAGAGTGAGAGGGGAGGAGGAAGGATGGTGGATGGGATACTTACTTTGGAAGGAATTCGTGCCCAATGATGGCTTCCAAGACGGAACTTTTGCCTGAACTTTGGGAACCGATGACTACGATTGAAGGGAGTTTGAGGGCGTCGCTCTGGTCGATACTGTTGAGCATGCTTCGGATTTCAATGAGTTTTTTCGTAAGCAGCATTAGGTCGTTGTTATCTCCGTTGGGTGAGAATGCCGAAGCGTCGAGGCCGTCCTCGTCATCCAAGGAAGAAGCGACGGCAGCTCCTACGACGACGGCTGGTGGGACGTTGGATGGGGGCGGTGAAGAGTTGGAATCGGAAGACGAATTTGAAGACTCCGACGATTGAGAGGAAAACATATCCTTGATAAAGTCCACGTTCGGTAATTGCAATTCGGAAACGAAACCTTTGACACTGTTCACCCCCTCTGAGGCACTCCCAAACAAGTCGGACGCTGTATCCTGGACGGTGTTCATCCAATCTTGTGTTGTTTTGCGAAACTCTACACGGAGAGACGTGACTCAGGACACACAGTCCGCATATAAAATAACTCGCGACACGCACCATCAAACTTGTAATTCGCATATCCAAACCCTCCCGCACCAGCAGCAGCACCAGCTATAGGAACCCGAAACGCCCTCGCAATGAACCGAGGTATGGAACTGTACGACAACGCACGGACATGGACATGTCGAAACGCCTGGCTGTTCGTCGGGTTGAGGTACCTTCGTCTAAGGGATTGGCTAGCAAGCAATGTCGTCTGAAAGTGTTGTCGATGGACAGGACGCTTAGATCTGCTTGACGCTGCAGCGGCGGTTCGTGCAGCTGAGCGATACATGCCGTGGGTGACGCTGAGGGTGATGGAGGAGAGGCGGAGGTATCACATGACGACATGAATGCAAGAACAACGCGTAAACAGGAGCAAACTAACACGCTTCTTGTTCGTTTACTACGACGTCCTCCACGATGCCCCCGACATATAGCGGCTCCCTTCAAGCGAAGAAAAAGTCGGAATTACAATCAATCGCTACCGGTCTACGCCTCAGCGACGATGGGACCCGAGAAGAGCTACAACAACGAATCAAGAAGCATCTGGATGCCAAACAGTCGCAGTTGGAGGAGGACCCCAGGTTTGCAGGGTTGTATGTCCGACGGAGAAAGGGCAGCGTTCAGCCGACGCCAACACCAGTCGCAGAGTCGACCCCTGTCAAAGATCTTCGAGAAGTGAGCACCTTCCTCAAGAATCCA
The DNA here is from genome assembly GCA_024721195.1 of Marasmius sp. AFHP31. Taxonomy (NCBI): domain Eukaryota; kingdom Fungi; phylum Basidiomycota; class Agaricomycetes; order Agaricales; family Marasmiaceae; genus Marasmius; species Marasmius sp. AFHP31. The sequence continues at coordinate 4,294 of JANHQD010001940.1, forward strand.
ATTCTAGAGAACGAGGAGGAAGAAGAGGAGGAGGAGGCCGTGGACGACGACGGCGACGAGGGCATCTCACTTAGCAACCTGCCACCTCTGCCACCGAGCGCGGATACATCCACCATACTCGAAAAGTCCGTAGTTGAAAAGTCCGTCGTCGTTGTCGAAAAACAACTCGATCCAGCCGTTGTCGTCGACGAAGATGCTCTCGTCGTCGCCTCCAACGAACTTATTCTCAAATCGCGCTCGTACCTCTCCAACTCGCTTAACATTTGGTCACTCACCGCAATCCTCGAGCTCTCCTACATCCTCACCATTATTGTCCCCTGGGAATACGCCTCCCTAGGTGCTGTTGTCCTTCCCCTTCCGCCAACTTTCTCCACCCTTCAGGACTGGCAGTTTTGGGGATGCACCCTGTCGGTAGTGGGGCACTGGTTCATCCCTTCTCTCCTCATCCCGGCTATCGCAGGGACCTTGATCAGCTTTAGCCCCCCACCGCAAGGCCCCGCTGCAGTCCAGTCACCCCTCCCATTCGACCCTTTAACTGCTTCGATCGTCCGTCTAGCAGCGCATCTTGCATACCCCTACGTGGACGGCGTTGTGTGTGGACGGAACGATGTTCTCGGGCTACAAGCTCGCACCCTCGCCGCGGGAGTTGGAGTTGCGTTCGCGTTTGCAGAGGTTATCACCGCTGCTGGTCGACAAGCACCACCACCACTGGCCATCACCCATTAACGACCCATTTACGTTCTTTCTCCCTCTTTTTGTTTTTCCTCCCGTCCACCCCCGCCTCCGCTTGCTTTGTCGACTGCTGCTTTCCGTACGCTTAATTTATGACCAAGTACATGTACTATCGTCATATCTTATCTTATCTGTACTTTATCTCTCTCTCTGTTTCTGTTTCTTCACTTTTCTCGTCTGGTTTATCAGATTTCTTTTCTTGCTCGTTACGTTCGCGGCACGGTGTACAACTACAATCTACAATGTACCACCCTCTATGGACATGCGCGGATACCCTATGTAGACTCTCCATGTACGGGTGGATCTCAAAACCACACCACTACGAAACGTGTTTTCTTACTCATTTATGAAGAGCTTGCAAACTAGTCACTAGCTGAACTTTGATTTGAGATTCAAACTGGAGATGAAACCCAACCTCAACGCATGAATTCCTGTAAGGGCCAAGGGGCTGCCACATTGGCATCTATGACTGTGTAGTCTCAAAAAGTCTTTACAGTTTCGGGAGTGATTGCAATGTCACACCAAACACACCAGATTTCCCCTGAGCGAACGGGCGACCAGATAAAGGTCCAAAACTAGTATGACCTATTTGTAGTCCATAGTGTAGTGCAGACTGTTTGTATTTCAGAACATCAGAAAGTTGTATGAATTTTCCATCTATTTGGTAGAGTTTCATTAAACATGATATGAATCACGAAGTTGTACTACAGAAAAAATAACAAAAAGAGGTTCTATCTGGGTATCCGGAAGGACGATGCTTCGGTACGCCCGAAAGTTACCCGGGAAGGAAGGCAATTCGGAGTTTTCATGCGGGTACGGATGTGAGTACAGATCATGGGTATCCCCGGGATACATAGAAGATATGACCCAGTAAATGACACCGTGGGCATGCACCAGCGGAAGTCGGAGGACCTGGCCAGCGACTGACCAGGCCCAAAAGGTGCGACCAGGGTCCACAAGTCTAACGAGCCTGAGGATGGTCTCAGGACGCTTTCCTTTTCAGAAATCTGCTCGAAGACTTGTGGACCCTGGCCAGAATCGTTATAATTCCATGTACCTATAATATCACATTAGAATCATATTTGCTCGTCAGGTACTGAAAAGCGCGCACGAGAATTGTCGAACTTGATAAGCTGCCGCAAGACTGGTCGGCGCCCATAAGGTCTCACAAGATTCATGTGCTGTGACCAGACAAGCTCAGATCAAGCAACAATCATTAGACGCTATCAGACTTAAAGGTAAGGTAAGACACCCCCAGTTTTACGAGCACTAATGCACCTTCTCAATCACGCCATATACATGTAAAGTAACACAATGGGATATATTATCAAGTCTATATGATTACATACGGCTCTACACCTAACCCACTCACTCTCGCAGTTGGCTTCCCCGACATTGATTCTAACAAATCAAGGTTTCAGCTGGTTGTGTCGACGACTGTCAATTAGGAAAACATACCTTAGTCAAAAGTCCTGAGGTTGACACGGCGGCGAGCTAGGACAACGTACGTGACGCGGGCATTGAGGTGGGAGTGAATTGTCAACAATCAGTTGTTTGAGCTACAGAACCGAGCGCATATAGTCAGTTTGTGCGACTGTGACAGTGAGCAGACACACTAACCTACCCATATCCATGTCTCTCTAGCTCATATACAATGTCGGCAGTCCTACGAACATAAATATTAGCTATGGCAGTGACGCGTAGCCGTGTCGACGAACCTCTTCGGTACATTTCAAGGATGCACGACGAAACGTATGATTTGTTTGAGGTGCCAAGGTGGAATAGAAGTGACCTTGCCGAAAGGATGTCCATGAAAAGTCCGTGCAGTGAAGGGGGGGAGGGCCATGATGGGGGAAGGGAGGGAAGGAAGGACGAACAAGATAGGGATGGTGTCGGGTTTATATATCCCAGAGGCCAGAGTTGGTCCGTGCGTCCAGGAAGGTGTTGTGGTGATGACGCCAATGACGTACCATCCGATCTGTTTCTTTTTCTGCAGTTCGGCGTTCAGTGTCGTGGACGAGCTCAATGCTGAGGGCAAACCGGGGAGGTGGTCTAAGCGGCGGCTGGCAAAAGTTGTCTGTTGAGCAATGATATGACGGTGATGGTGACGTATCAATGGGACGTAATCCGGGCGTGGAGTTGTGCTAGTATCCAGTCAATGCTGAGGGTGAGAACACTGGAGGTGTTGTAGAGAAAAGGGTCAGCTCATCGTTGTACATCTCCGCCCAAAGGCAAAGTAATGACTCACCCGTGACCCAGAACCCTTGACATCCCACCGAAACTTGTTTAATATCCTCCAATAATGACCTTGACGAGCCTTCAGTGACCAACTTGTTCACAGTGGTGGGGGTCGAACATCAAGAGAGGCAGACGGCGCCTAAGAGTGCGCGCGTGGACCTTGTTTGGAGGGCCAAACAAAGATTTCAGCGCAAGCGCCTTGGCGGATGCACAGCCCTGACCGGACTACGGCAAATCCGGACCCCGGCAAATATTTCCGTGCAACTGCAGAGGCGCTTGCGCTGAGAATTTCATGGTGACGTCCGTTCAATCCGACGAGTCCTGGCCATCTCATGGTCATATCCTCAATAGTCTGGGGACCACCTCCTCTTTCGCAGCTATAATATGGTAATTATAATCTTCTGCGATGATCTCCCATTCTTTTAACACAGCCTAACCAGTGCCTAGTCAGCCTCTCGCGAGGTAAGATTAATCTAACGAGGCCTTGTCAGCATCTGACGATACCCTTTTCAGACGCGATCAGTCTAATGGTGTCTTGCCACACCCTCGTGAGCGCTATCTACTCTAATGGTACGTGCTCACACGCTATTCAGGTTGTTTTATTCTTGTATAATATCTACAGACACTGGTGAACATCTACAAGACTCACGCGTGCTTGCCAGTGCCACAAGGCGCTGGTCAGGTCGTCATACTTCCGCTGGTGTGGTCACAGGCATAGGCAATTGGCCCATGGTTATGTGGGCACTTGTATCGTAGGTATTCACAGCAATATAGTCAATAGCCTCGCTACATCAGGAAAAAGGGCTGTGGCTTTAGGGCGACCCAGGTGCACTCCGGATGCTTAGGCTGTCCCAAGAAAGTCAGGACACCCGGGACCCAAAGTGCTCCTGGGCAAGGGTTCGCAATTTTCCGCGTCCTAGGACACACTTGGGTTGGCCCAGGCCGCCCTCTGGCCACATGTAGGTTAGCCCAAGTTACCCATAGGTTGCCGCTAAGTTGTCCTAGGAAAGCCTGGCACTATGATCCCAGATACATTCCATATTCATTTTTTCTAGGCTGTACAGGACTTTTGAGCTCAAGTGACAACAATGAAAAGCATGAACAAGGTTATATTCAACTATCTAAGGGGCCCACAGAGGAGTACAGAATATGTATGGACGCAAAGCATAGAATTATCATCAGCCGCTCCAAGATTGACAACATCGCAGCAGACTCAAAAGGCTGAAAGGTGTGGGAAATGACTCATGAGTGATATTCAAGCACAAGAGTTCGAGAATCACATACTGGGCTGGTGTAATTGTAGATGCTGCTACCAGCAACACCACATCGAGTGTGTGCTGCAGAACATCGGGTGAGCCTCAAAAGTGCACAAAAGAGCTACTGAACGTACATCATACCTGTGCATAGGATACTGAGTACCAAGCTAACTGCTGCAAATATTTTAGAAGATGATTGGTCAGAGATGCATAGAATCTTTGTAGTAGGTTATCAGACACGAAGTGGATGGGAGGATGGGCAACAGACATACCTTGGTACAAGCATTGAGAAACAGCATCGAATCCAGCTCGGAAGAGCTTGAGTTGTGTTTGCAGATGGTTTTGATTTCTGGGAGGTTTCATTTTGGTGCTCCGGCGTTTAGCTGAGCTTGTAGAAGAGCCAGGTCAACCTTTCAAGGTCAGTCAGCATCAGATCAGAAGACAAGGAAGACAGGGACTTGCAAAAATGCAGAGGTTTCATGACAACTATGATGGTTCCTAATTTGGCACTAGAGTTCGATACAACGGTGTACACTAAGTTGATATGCCAGGTGCCCTGGATGATACAACGCGTGAGCAACAGCTCCTCAGCAGACCAAAAGATGGTAAAAGGCTGAGGAGGTAAAGCGTAGCTACGTGACTGTAAACAAAACCTAACCCTAACACACCCCCATCAGACGATCCGTGTGACAAGAAGAGAAGAAAAAACACCAGAGTGAATAGTGAAATAATGAAAGAAAGAGAATAACTGGAAATTGGGATATTTAATTTGATGTAAGCGATGGAACTGAAGGTCGAGAAGGTAGAGAAACAAGACCCAGTGCTGTACAGTGCTTCAAGTGGAGATGAATCGGAAGTGGCTTTGTAAAGATATTGGCAACCATGTCCTCCGTCGAGACCCAGGATACCGCAATGTCATTATTCGAGGTATGACTACAAATGAAATGAAATTTGATGTCGATGTGCTTGGAGTTTTCAGATGTAACGGGTGAAGAGGACGTAAATACCGAACCCTGATTATCTGATAGGATAGGGAACGTCGAAGGAGCTGGATACTTCATCAGAAGTCCAAATGACTTCACCCATAAGACCTCGCGCACGCAGTGTGTTAAGGCCATGTACTCCGCCTCGGTCAAGGATAGGGCTACAGCCTTTTGCTTCGAGGCAGACCACGAGACTAATCCGTTATACATGAACACGGCAAAGCCAGAAATGCTCCTACGATCATGAATGTCGGAGGCCCAATCTGCATCTGTGAAAGCAACATCGTCCAATGGTTTGGCAGTTAATACCTTGTCACCCCCACGGTCACCCCCATACTCAAGTGCATAGTCCTTCATACCCGCAAGGTAATGAAGAATGCCCTTAGTGGCCAGTAGGTGAGTTCTCGTTGGTTTGGAGTTGAACTGACTGAGTGCCATGACCAAATATGAGATGTTGGGACGTGTGCAGATCGCAAGGAAGAGAAGGGAACCAATGAGACCCTGATAAACCAAGCGAAACTGATCTGGATCGGCAGGAGTGTCTGGTAAAGAACCATGCAGTGCCATAGGAAGATCAGAGATTTTTGAGCAGAGGGGAAGCTGGGTTGTCGTCACATTCGACATGTTGTACTTCTCTAAAAGATCATTGATATATGGGCATTGGTGCAACCATGCTTGTCAGGTCTCTCGATCTCAAACAATTGAAATTCCAAGATATAGAGTCAGATGACCTAGGTTCGTTATCACAAATTCAGCTCCCAGTCGCGCCACAACCCAATTGTACAGTGGCGCAGAATTCGTACTGCAAAGACCGTCGTCGACATGAATTGCTATGTCAATGTCAACCGGGCTACCACTCTGTACAGGAACTGATGGATCAGGAGACGAAGACCAAGCACACCGAAAGACTGCATTGTCCGAAGGACAACGAGCGAATCCAATATTCCGCAAGGTGCTCCACAAGCATTTGTACCATTCAGCACCCGCCTGTTTCAGGCCGTATAGTGATCTTTGTAGGAGATAGCATGATGACAAATTGTCGAGAGGATAGCCGGGAGCTTGTTTGCAATAGACAGTCTCGGATAATGGTGCATTGAGGAACGCGGTCTTGAGATTGAAGATGAACAGATGTCGATCCTCCTTGATGGCTCTCGCAAACAGCATTTGAATGCTGGACAAGCAAGTGACCGGCGCATATGTATCCCCATATTCTTCTGGACGTTGGCTAAAGCCCTGAGCAATGAGTCTAGCCTTGTATTTGATGATGTTCCCAGCATCATCATGTTTGAAGCTGTAAACCCACTTTGTCCCAACCAGGTGCGTCCCAGGCGGTCTCTGTACAACTTTGAAGACTCCCTTTCGATCCATACTCGAGAGTTCCTCAATCTCGGCATCCTTCCAGTCCTGTGCGTCCGGTTGTCCATAAGCCTCCCTCTGAGTCGTTGGAGCAACTTTGAGGTTAACGACTTTGGGAACCTTATGTGGTAACGCTGCAAATACGAACGATGTTGGTTCAGAAGCATGGTCAACAATAATCTGTACTTCCTCCTCCTCTGTGATGATCAGTTGGGCAACATCCTCTGAACGTGAGAACTCAGAGAGAGAAGCCAAAGAAGCAAGTAATCCACTCGATGGGCCAGAAGTCAAGATAGCATGATCTATGTTCAATTGACGCTGGCGAAGATCCTTGAGCCACTCTTCTCTCTTGTGAATGCCTTCTTGCCACTCCCAGCCTTTTTCAGTCAACTCCCGGGTACGGCGAGGTCGTGCACGATACTCCGTTGACTCGGTTTCCCTCGATGGCCTTGGACGAGCAGGTAGGTCAGGAGTGATGTGCGGCGCGGAAATATTGCTTTCAACCTTGACTGGGTTCAATGGTTGCGGAATGTTCGACGCAGGTGTAGGCGTAGTTTCCTCCGAGTCTACTGGAGCATAATATTCGTCGGGTATTTTGCTAAGGTATCCAAGAACATTCTCATCGAAAACAACATCCCTGGAAATCCTATACTGTCCACGCAGGTCTCAGATTCGCCATCCTTTACGCCCCTCCTCATACCCCACGAATATAGCCTCATATCACCGAGGACTACCTTTCTGCTGCAACTCCAGAGGGATGATAGCCCAACATCTACACTTCCATACGCACAACATGGAGTAATCGGGCTTCTTCCCATATACCATCTTGTACGGAGTAACTCCATCTGGTAGCGAGGATGAGGGCAGCCAGAAACGGACGTATGCAGCAGTCCTGACAGCATCCTCCCAGAAAGACAGCGGGAGATTCGCCCATGCCAATAAGACAGACATATCTTCCTCAAGGGTTTGAATAAAACGCTCCGCGCTTCCATTTTGAGGGTGAGCATATGCAGCTGTCAGTTGTACTTCAACGCCATGGCTGTCATACCACTTTAAGGGATCTCCATCTGCCTGTTCTGCAGATCCATTGCATTGTATGCTCTTTGTCCTTGTCTCCATAAAGTTTTCCCATCTAAGGAGAACCTTCTGGATAGCTGCAGGCACCTGAGTACGGTCTTTCAGAAATACGACCTGAGTTCGCATTCGTGTGATTGTCTAGAACAAGCTGAAAGTAGGTGTTTCCATGCGGTGAAGCAACAGGGAACGATCCACACGTATCCAAATGAACAATTTTGAGTGGTTTCGATGCAGGATTATCTGACCAATAGAATGGTTGTTGAGGCTGTTTTCCCTCAACACAACTATCACACTTTGAACCAGCCTGAGGGGCACTAGTCTCGAAGTCTTCAAACCCCACACCGTACTTCCCAGTTATCACTTTCCTGATGACCTTTTGACCTGCATGAACAAGACGGTCATGAGCAAGAGAGAAGTCATTTGGCCTGGAGGTGAATGCAGGAGCAACGATCAGGTCTTCTGAAGGTATCAGGTGGCTGAAGTATGAGACAGTCAGTGGCAACAAGATGATATTCACATCCTTGGGCAATATGAACTCGCACTTCACGAATAGAAGCTGGTTAACGGGACGGACACTGAACGTATGAGGTGAGGGACGCTTCATATAGATACGCCCTTCAACACCTTCATAGTACATTCTCGTGCTGCACTCCAGGAAGGTCCCAAAGGAGAAGAGATTAACAGGACAATCAGGAGCGTAGTGGGCGTCGTTCAACACCACTGTGAATGTCTTTTCAGGATCGCAAACATCCGCAACTCGCATCTTCACAGTTCCCTTCCCATACGTCTGAAGACTCCCACAATTCGTAGTGCCTATGGACAATACGGCACTGGTATCCAGATTCCAGAATAAGCGTCTGTCGTTGAACAGATGCTTTGAGCTTCCCGAATCCAGAATACCCTGGAACTCTCTCAACAGAGCAGAGAATGCTAACGGTTCTTGCGCCATAAGCGTCGATAGCCATCCCGGAGGGGTCTCTGGTGGCATCAAGTAGCAACCGTCAAAGGATTCTTTGTTGCTTGTCAAAGGTGTATCTGTTACAGTAGCAGGATTATCGTCTAAGTCTGTATTGAGTTCTGTAATTGTAGCGGTCGGAGTATTCGGCATGGATGGTTGTTCAGAAGCAAGGTGGGCCTGTGGGGAGTTCGATGAAGAAGACATAGAGTTGTGATGTTGTTGTTGACGTTCTGGCTTGTCTGGCTTCGACTGAGCAGTATGGGAATTGGATGAGGGAGGTTGATGTGATGTGCTATCACCCCCACACTGAGCATCCCGACAAGGACGATTCACAGCCTGTGACATCGTGCTAGCTGCCGTCTGAACTCGATAGCGGTTCCTTTGGTCGGCATCAGCCCGTAGGACAGAGTTCGCAAAATATTCCCAAGATTCGTTGTTGAGAGTATACGGATCACTAGACATCACATTCAAACCCAGCTTTTGTAGTTGTTCCCACACCGGATGGTTCGGCAACAGCGCAAGGAATCTGGTTATCGCCTCCGCCCAGTTCATCGGGTACTGTGCATTCTGGAGAACGTTGAGTTGTTTCCTCCACTCCACAACAAACTCGGGGATATGATTGTTCGTACGCGGGGACGTGTAGAATAGCATCTCCTTGACATATTGACCCCCCGAGAAGTTGAAGATACCATATCAATCCCTGATGATGTTGAGTATATCACGAGACGTCCGTTGAGCTCCAGACAAAGGGTCTATGTTCGGAGGAAGCATAGCCACAACACTAGGGGATAGCCGGGAGGTGAGCACGACCGAGGCGGTACCATCCCAAGCCCAGAATACCTGCCAGACTTGATAGTCTTCAGGCAGTGGGTTGTACGACAAGACCGGAGGATATACAGGTACCACATTCGGGTTGTAGTGAACGATATTCTCCGGCGTAGGACCACAGATCCATGAATTTAAACCGAGATTTTGAATCATTCCCGTTGCCGCCTCATGCCACTGCATGAAATTGTCCTGTCCCTGTAGTATAGGAATCGTGGTAGTGGAGGGAATTGAAGGAGGAGATGAAGATGCATAAGCTAGTAATAAAGAAGTTGACGTTTGTATCTCGAAAGCAGAAGGGATATGAGAAGAGAATCTTGATGATGATTTAGAAGGCAATTGAACAGAAGGCTGAACAAACTGATGCGCAAGCAGAGGAACAAAAGATTGAGAGGGAATCTGAACCGTAGCATAAGGAGGAAAAGTACAGTCTGCCCCAAGTCCATTCGGAGCCTGAGGAGCGACAGCAGCCTGAGGGTTGTGCTGCATTTGTTGAATGACATTTGAAAGGTTTGTAACAACAACAGAAAGGGATTGAAAGTTTCTAAATAGACCCTCCAAGTCTGAAACCGTAACTGTTCGGTTTTCTGAACGATGGGGGGGAGTGTCCCTCCACCAATGACTACGACAACCACCACTAGGATGATCATTTTCATCATCCGCATCATCAGAATCCCTACTATGGGAAGGTCCAGCCTTGGGGGTCAGCGGCCGGTTGTCCATCTCCTTACCCTTCCTAAGCGAGTCAAGAAGAGGTTCAGGTTCAGCATCTGGACGCGGTGTGGCCAATTGTGAATGAGGTGACGAAATAGAAAAGGGTTGTTGCGTGGTTGAAAAAACAGGCATATAATGATTCTGCGAAAAAGAAGGTGGAGGAACCATAGACATCTGAGGATGAGAAGAAGAAACAGTATGAGAACTCAGATGAGACAAAATAGTCGCAGAATTTCCATTTGATGATGTGCAGTTTGCACGAAACACCGCCCCCAGGTTGGAAAAATCCGTGTTGTCATTGACCGGGTATTACCTGGTAAGTCAAAGGCGTCAAGTCAAAAGTCAATGGCCAGTCAGTCAAGTCAATAAACTGGTCAAGTCCGACACAGCTCCCATGACCTGCCTTTTTTGTTCATTATGACTCGTGAGTCATGTGCAATCTGCGTGAACTCCTGCTCCCGGAACACTCGTCTACACGTGGCATGCACCATGCCTTCTTGTGCCGCTGGTCTTTCGCATTCAAAGGCTCATCGTTGTTGGTCCAAAATAGCTCCCACAGAGGCATCTAAGGAGACATGATGATTTCTAGCACAATACAGGTGAAAGTCTGCAATCAAGGAAGCCAAAAGTCAACCATCCATCAATGAGAGGTAAGATAACACATAAATTCTAATTATGGTAATGACACATTGACCCGGCGCGACTGTCTGGTCAATGATTGACAAGGTCAGTCTTTTTCGGCCAGTCAGTCAATGCTATTGACTGACTCTGACAACACAGGGAAAAATCACCAGGGGGTTGAGAATAGCTGTTGGCTGGTGTATAAGGTAGAACAGTATGAGTAGAACGAGGTAAAGTAGGTGTATGCGCCCAAGGGGACACAGAATTCAGAGGTACATAGCCCGGAGTAGGCGAAACTGGAGTGGAAGCAATATGATGTGGAATGTTCGAAGAAACAGGAAAAGGAATATTTGGAGGGCGAGAAAAAAGCGGTGGATGAAACAGTTGAGGAACAGAGGGATAAGTGGGAAGGACAAATCCGTTGCTTCGTGGCAGTTGTTGAGGCGGCTGTTGACCCCCAACGGGTTGGTGAGGAAAGTTCTTCTGGTTCGACATCTCAGACGCATCCGGTGTGTTGAATCTGGCGTAACCGTTGAATCTGGCGGTAGGTCGTTGAGATCAACGCAATTGTGTGGTTTGATCCCGCAGGACGGTGATATCAGATGAATGAGCGTGTGGGGAAAAGAATTTGAAAATGAAAGTTGACGCGAGCCCAGTGTCAAATGGAATAACAGTCCAGCAAAGTAATCAGAGCATCTAACAAGTAGAATTGCCCATAACCTGATATGCCAGGTGCCCTGGATGATACAACATGTGAGCAACAGCTCCTCAGCAGATCAAAAGATGGTAAAAGGCTGTTATATATCTACCTGGATGATACAATGCGTGAGCAACAGCTACAGTGTATCGTAAGTAAACAGTAGAGACACAAATAAAGACAGAAAACGTACCTTCTCAGCAGACCAAAAGATGGTAAAAGGCTGAGGAGGTAAAGTGCAGCTATGTGACTGTAAACTAAACCGGAGAAGTCCGAAACCTAACCCTAACACTAAGTGACTCGTCACCCTGTTCAAAGATATTGAGAAGCTGTTATCCTTTGCATTTATCAAGCAAGCTGCACACACTGACATGAACATTGTCAGCACTCCCGTCTCTAACTCTCTTAACAAAAAAACAATGCTCACCCAAAACACCCAAGATATTGTTTTCCCCATACATCTTACTCTTCATCCTATACTCAGCCATATAGCCTGTTGGATGTCTTCCTTTGTCTGGAAGAGAGGGAAGTTAATGATTATGAGAAAGGTAGCCACAAAGCATAGAACAAGAAATTCAGTAGCATGAGAGTGGGTGTGGGATGTTTGGTGGTGATAAATGAGTTGGTTTTTGAGGGGTTAAGGGGAAAAGAAAAGAGGACGTACAAAAGATCGAACAATACTCGTCAAGTTGGAGGGAGAGTAGAACTCAGTCTTGATGCAGACTGTCAAGACATGAGGTGGGTGTTGATGGGGGAAAAAAGCGGAGTCTGAGTCATACTTGGTCACAACAACTTCAACATAGTCATCACCTGACTTGTCACTGTCACAGTGGTTTGCGACTCTGTCTTCTCTCTGAGTCTCTCCACCACTTTCAGAAGGCTGCTTCTGGGGGATTGTCATTGCTGGTGATGATGTGGCAAAAATAACTCTGTTGTGAGCTACACAAATCTTAACCTTTTCAATCAGGACTGCCATCTTCTCTGCTTCCCAGGGCAAACACCATGGCAAGCTTTCAAGTATGGGGATCCCAGTGAGTTATTTCTCCAAAAAAACATCCTGTTTCTTATCTCTAGGTCATTATACAGGCAGGTCTTTATAATACTTGACGGCAAGCTCTTGTCACAATACTGCAGACATGCAATGTAATCTGATAACTCAGAAGGATCTTTTGGACCTGCAGATGAGGGGAGAGATAGAACTGTTGAATCCGGACTCCCGGATACATCGGACTGTAGCTATGCACGTACCGTATGCCCATATCTTACCAATGGTTTCAGATCTACATCTATGATATCTATATACTCCTTTTAGAGTAGTTACAGCCACACCTGTACAGTATATAAGTCCTGCTGTTTCTCTGCAATCTCCAGTACTTTTATCCCTCTTGTTGTGTCTCTATAAGCTTTTACTCCAGGTGAGCCAGTCTGCCTTATGGCTGCCACTGCGTAGGCAGGACCTCTGCCTCAACAGGTTATGGGTCCCAGTGCCCTATCAGTGCCCTATCAATGTGCCCTGCAACGGCTGCTCTCTAGGATGTGCACCTTCACTGAGTGCTGCCTATGATGATGTGCTATTGTGGTTGTTGCACTCAATAACCATCATGACTGCTTGATTGCTGTTGTGATGGGCAGACCGCTTACACCGGTTCTGGACATGTGTAGTTGACATCTTGATTGATGCTTGACACAGATGGACTATGTCCTCAACAACGATTGATGGCTGTTGCCGTTGATCGTGCAGTAATCTTTCTCATCATTGCATATGACTATGAACCTATGCTGATTGTTGTTTCATTACTCCAGATCGCAATGTCTCCTATTATGTCTACCCTCATTCCTACTGTCAAGGTCTTTGATGGTGTCCGCCCTCCCTACCGCAAATGGTTCAAGGGGCTTAGTACCTTTGCCATGATCAACGAGTTCTATGATCACTATGTTGGTGGTGCTCCTGAGCCTGAAAACCCAGAGAAGCCAGTGAAGCCAGAACAACCTCAACCGACTACTAGATTGGAAGGGGAAGCTACCATCACTGTTCCTGTCCCTGCTACTACCATGCGAGCCTGGGAGAAGGCTGTTGAGCAAGAGGAAAAAGATATTGAAAAGTGGGAGAAGGATATGATTAGGTATGACAAGGAATGGTGATGTTGGAACAAGCTTGAGAACAAAGCTTTGGGTTTATTGTGTGCTACCACCACTACTGCTGTTCAGACTGTCTTGGAAGATGATATGACCGCAAGGGGTGCTTGGGACACTATTCAACAGCGTTTTGGGCAACACAATGCAGTCTCCATCTGGTCAGACTTCAAATCTATTATGGACTTTTGTTTGTCCGGTGGTAACCCTGTCCCCAAAATCGCCAAACTCAAGCTCCTCTTCGATCAACTCCGGGAATCCGACGTCGAGTTACCCGATCTTATCAAAGCCATGCTCCTACTCTCCATCATTCCTAACTCATGGGCTAGTGCTTGTGAACATGCTATTCAGGAACGTGCTTTACCCGAGCTCACATTCACTGTTGCTCGTGAAATTGTTATTAATCACTACGAAGCACAGAAGCCAGCTCCCCTCACCACTCGCATCTCTTCTGTCAAGAAGAAGGACAAGGACGCTAAATTCCAACAACAGACCTCTTCATCTTCATTGTCATCTAACAACAACTCCAACAATTCTTCTAACAATGACAAGAAGAAGAAGAAGAACCAGCATCGTGGTAGGAAAAACAAGGGTAACAACCAGGACAACAAAGGTGGCTCTAACCAGGGTCATTCTCACATTGCCTCCTTTGCCCACTTGGGTATCTCCTCTCCTCCCATCATTTCCAAGTCCCCATCTGTCACTCATCCTGCAGATTGCAACTGTGGTCCTCTCCACATGCAGCGTTTCTCTGGTGCTACCACATGTGGTACTGTTTATGAGAATGCTCAGTCTGCTAGGTCCCTTGCTGATCGTCTTGGTCTTCCAAAGTACGCACACGTTCTTGGACCTATGGAACAGGGATATGCAGCTGCTTCTTCATCTAAGCGTGGTCTTGATGGTCCCTCCTCCTCCGCTCCGCCTAACAAGCGTTCCAAGAGCATTGAAGTTGAAGAGGTTCATGACCTCCATGAACTGTTTTACAATGATTCCAACTCTGAATACCAAGAGCGCATTGCTTTAAATGCAATTAATGCCTCTTTGCATACTGAGATCATGAGTGAAGCCAACGTCGACATGGACATTGCTGACTCTGCTGGGTTTGATGACGATGTTGAGTACGATTTGGTCTCCATTGGCTCTAACGAATCTGATGATGACAGGCAAATGCCTTACCTCAGTCTTGCTTCCCACACTGATACGACTCTACAGTGCGCCGCTGTTCTAGCTGCTTCTAAATGTAGACGTAACGATATTGTGTCCTGTACTACTTTCGCGCAATTTATCGGTGATCATTTTGCTACATGTGCGAACTGTAAGGGAAAGAAGTCTGTAGGAAACTTGCAAGAGTGGATTGTCGATTCTGGTGCTTCATTGCACTTTACTCACGATCTTGACGATTTTGCTGAGTATGAACTGATGAATGATGGACTGCGGATTAACACCGCGTCCAAGGATAACCCTGTTCAAATCAAGGGTAAAGGAACTGTGTTCATTAGTCATTCTGTTGAAGGAACAAACAGTTGTATGGAGGAACGCATTACACAACTCTATCCCATCTATTATGTTCCAAATCTGTCTATTCGACTACTCTCTCTTGGAGAATTCTTGCAAGATGGTCTGCAACTCCGCGGAGTGTCTAGTAAGTTAGCTTTTTACAATAAGGGTCAACGTCAGTCTCTGGTGTCTTACCGGCTCACACCTGGCCAAACCATCTTTTGGGTTAGCTCACAGAAAGCCTCTGTTGAAAGCTTACTGGCCAAGTCAACTGTGGATAAGGTTGACTACGATATTCAACACAAATGCTTTGGACATCCTTTGGACAAAGCCTTGAACAAAGCTCGGAAACACACCCAGAACTTCCCTATCCTCGATCACCGTCCTAAACGGAAACATATCTGTCGTGGATGTGCAGAAGGAAAAATGCACTCCAGGTCGTTCCCTGACTCAACTACCCATGCCTCGAAACCCTTCGAAAAAATTCATTCTGATCTCAAACACTTCCCAACTGAGTCATATTACAAATACAAGTACTACATGTTGTTTGTTGATGACTGTACTTCCCATGGCTGGACTATGCTCATGCGTCGCAAGGATGACTCTGTCGAACTGGTTCAAGAGTTTATTGCCATGGTAAAAACTCAGTTTGGTGTCGATATTGAGGAATGGATGTCAGATGGAGGGGGAGAGTACAAGTCTGACAGATTTAACGACGTACTGAAGGAGCACGGTATCAAGGTTCTGCAAAGCATACCTTACATGCCTGAGCAGAATGGTTGGGCAGAACAGTTCAATCGGACCATTGTCGAGAAAGCTCAAGCTCTTCTCTTTGATGCTTGTCTACTGCCATCTTGGTGGGAATTCTGTGTGCTGCATGCCGTTGTACTTCACAATTGGACGATGTCCCAGTGTTTACGTTGGTTAACCCTGTGTGACAAGTTACATGGCAGTGCGCCAGATGTTTCTGACCTCTGAGTTCTTGGTTGTGCTGCTTATGCGTTTATTCCTGAGAAGCGTCGAGTCAATAAACTGTCTCCACGTTTGGAACTGATGACCTTTGTCGGTTTCCAGAAAGGAATGAAGGGCTACCTCTTCATGAAAATGTCCATAATTCCATCCACAAAAGCGCTACAGCTATATTCAATGAGAAGTTATTCCCAAAGTGTTCTGATAAGAAACCTCGTGGCTTTACCCTGGTTGGTGAGATCCCCGAGATCCCTCTGGTATTGGGTGAAAATCCCAACTTTCTTTCGGATAGTGATGATGATTTGTCTGATGACGATCACATTCCTCCCACAAACCTTCCAAAGCAATCGGAATCTCCTCATGATGATGATGGAGATGTTTCTGCACCTCAGGGGCATCAGCATCCTGATCCTGATCCTCCGTTTGAGCCTCCCAGGCCACCCATGCCTCCGGCTGTGGGTGGTGAGTGTTACGAATTGCCCCACTGTTCCTCCTGTTTCCTTGATCCCCAGACTATTACCCTTGATTTACCCTTGATTTCACTTTGTTCCATGTCCCCAGTATCGCATTATGGCTTCTTTGATGTTCCCGGCCATTCCAGATCATTCCATACCTTGGGTTCATCATTCCATCTGATTTCTATCATGATATTGCTGTACTTGACATCCCTTGATTGTTCCATCAGTTTCTACCTGTCTCCCTTGATATTCTTTGATGTTCTACATTGTTCTTTCATCTTACTATACTTGGATAGGTTTCCATGACTCCAAATGCTGTAGCATTGTCATATATACTCATGGACACCTGTAGATAGTTCCCCAGCTTGTCCACTTTGTCTTCACACCCAGTACGTTGTGTAGGATGTTCTGCTCAATGCTAGTCCCTCTACTCTCGACTTCTTGACCCCAGATGAGGTGGCCTGAGAGGCCTTAGACCTTAGGCTCGTTCTTGACAGTGAGCATGCTCCGCCACCAAGGCGTTGAGGCAGAAAGCAGACGGGAACTAAGCAACCTGATAACGTGTTCAGTGAGCAACGTGACCCAGACAATCCCTCGTGTATTATATGTGATATGGAGAGACAATCAACATGGAGAGATGCCATGGGTGATACTGAATCTATGGCTCCGCCTGCTAAACGCAGGAAAGGCAAGAAAAGAAAAGTTCCTGGGACGAATATTGCCAACTTGTCTGCCATGTTAGCCGCCTCCAGGGGGAGTCAGCCCGATAGCTTAGTGCAACAATCATCCCAAGAAGGGGGAGTAGGTTTCGTGATTTATCTGTTAAATTGGGCAGTGCCTATTTATGATGACCTTACCAATATGTCAAATGTATGAGAATGGACTCTCTGTGACATACTCAAGTTGCCAGATGAGCAACAGAGAGAATGGAAGGCCGCTTGCTGCAAAGAACTAGAGGCCCTTCGCAAGTGCAAGGTCTTCGAATTGGTTGACCTACGTAAAGGTCACAAGGCTGTCAAAAACAGATGGGTGTTTGACGTTAAAACAAACGGTCGAAAGAAAGCTCAACTTGTTGCCAAGGGTTTCTCTCAGGTTGAAGGTGTCGACTTTGATGAGATCTTCTCACCAGTTGTATGGTTTGACACTGTATGCATGATGCTCGCTCTAGCAGCTCTCAAGGACTGGCACATCCAAGCTTTGGATGTGAAGAACACCTTCTTGTATGGCAAACTTAAAGAAGAGATATACATGCATCAACCTGAAGGTTTCAAAGTCAAGGGTCAGGAAGGCAAGGTGTTCCGCCTCCACCGTGCATTATATGGACTCAAGCAAGCTGCCTTAGTCTGGTGGCAAGCATTGACCAAGTCCATGGAAGTGATGGGCTTTAAACGACTCACCTCTGATGCAGGTCTCTTCATCTGCAAAGTGTCAGGAAGGCGACCGCAGTTGCCCCTCAAGTCACTCAATCAAGTCTGTTCTGCTGTGTTCACTATGGATTGACCAAGTGGTTAAGCTAAAGAAACGTACTGTACAAGGTAAGTCTTTTATACTAAGTTACAGATCAGAATGAGTCTGTAACGTGCCCGAATTCTACTAGCCGAAATATATGAGTTTTTGGGGTTTAGAGGCGAGTGGATAAGGTCCCGACGGCTAACAACAGGCAATCCTGACTGTTCCAGACGTATGAATCACTTCTCCGACGCAAAGAGACACCGAAGATCGTCCCGATCAAAGGTGTTTTTGCTAGACAAGGTCTCCCCACAATGTCCAACGATGAGTTCGGGTTGTCCTTTGGGGTACGCGGACGGTCGCAACTGTGCAAGGTGCAATCCTACAACCGAGACAGCAAGAAAAGAGTCAGTAAACCGTTGAGAACGAAAGCACACC
The DNA here is from genome assembly GCA_024721195.1 of Marasmius sp. AFHP31. Classification (NCBI taxonomy): domain Eukaryota; kingdom Fungi; phylum Basidiomycota; class Agaricomycetes; order Agaricales; family Marasmiaceae; genus Marasmius; species Marasmius sp. AFHP31. The sequence goes on from JANHQD010001940.1 coordinate 22,695, forward strand.
TGTGGGCTTTAACGTTGTGGACGATGTACGAGACGAGAGCGATGAGCGAGTAGAAGATGGTTATAACAGTAAGTGCAAAAATAATGTACATGAAGATATATGTTAGCTTATATAGGCTGTCGGGATCCGATTATCAGGTCCCTAGTCTTTGTCGTGTATGTATAAGAGTGTCATAAGTCCGTGCGTCCAAGAGATATTATCGCAAAAGTGAGAAATGTGATTGGCAGAACTTATCGGGATGGTCTTGGACCAAGGGAGGTTTGGGAAATAATGTTCGGGTTATTAGAGCTGGGAATTCGAGCGTGGGATGTACAATTCAGTATCTTCATGTGGTTCGTCGGGAGTGTCTGGAGTCTTTGGTCGATAGGTAAAGGAGGGAAGTATGTCGAGTCGGTACAGTGTCTTTCGGGATCCGGGACGGCATTGGTGGCCTGGGATTATTAGGTTGATGGCGTGAGAATGGAGCTCGTGACCTTCGGAATTCGGGTACGTTGTGGCAATGTGGGTCCTCGTGGTACATGATAGGTCCATGTCCGTTGTTGGTTGAAAAGAATTTGTAGGGTCGTTACAGAGTCATCAAGTGTCCGTACGAGTCGGCGAGGAGGAGTCAGGAATGGATGGTTCTGGGATTGTGAGTCGGGCCGCTGAGTCACAAATGGTGAGTCATAGACGGTAACAAGCCCGCTGAGTTGTGATGGATGATTATGAGTTGGCCCATTTGAGTCATGGAGTTGAGTCAGACATTTGGGGAAATGGGGTGAGTCGAGATGATGGTTTAGCGCTCAAATGTGGACTTGGGCGCTTGTTGAGGAAATTCAGGAGGAATCGTGACACAAAGATCCTGAGACTGGCAAAGAATGTATTGCACTTATCTATGTTGACGATGCACTCTTCCTTGGACTTAACAAAGCCTTTGTTAACAAGAAGAAAGCCGAGTTTATGGCTCGTTGGGAATGGCGTGATGAGGGAGAAGCCAAGGAATTCTTGCGCATGCATATTCATCGTAAGAGCCGCAAAATCCTTCTTGACCAGACCAACTACTTACAGAAGGTCTTGAAGCAATTCGGCATGGACAATGCAAAAGCTGCAGAGACTCCTCTTCCCACCAGCTATATACCTCAATCCTACGACGGACCTGTTGATCCCGCACGCCGTGCTAAATTCCAATCAGTGATTGGATCGCTTCTGTATATCATGCTTGGCACTCGACCAGATATTGCCTTTGCTGTTACAAAGCTTTCTCAATTCTCTGCTAATCCATTGGAAGACCATCTTAAGAAAGCGCTGTACATCTGTCACTATTTTGCTGGTACTCCAAACTATTCACTAGTTTATGATGGAGCCTCAGATGGAGGTTTATTAGCATTCACTGATTTGGATTGGGCCGCTGATCCTATCAAGCGTCAGTCAATCACAGGTTACTTCTTCAAGTTAGCAGGTGGCATCTTTTGTTGGCAGTCACGTGCCCAGAAGACTGTTGCACTTTCATCCACTGAAGCTGAATACATGGCAATCTCTGACTGTAGTTGTCAAGCTGTGTGGATTCGACAGTTACTCTCTGAACTTGGGATTGATATGACTCCTGTACCTATATGTGGAGATAACCAAGGCTCGATTTTCATCACCTCTAACCCAGTTCAAGAGCGTCGCACCAAACACATCGACATCTGGTATCATTATATTCAGGAATGTGTCGAAGACAAAAAGGTTAATCTGTTCTTTATTGATGGTGCCTATAACCCGGTGGATATGTTTACAAAAACCTTGGACATGTCAAGTTCTCCGCTTTCAGAGAACATCTTGGACTTGAATTCTATTCGTCCGTATAGACGCTTCATACTTCATGATGCTGTACTTAGCGAGGGGGAGTGTTGAATCCGGACTCCCGGATACATCGGACCATAGCTATGCACATACCATATGCCCATATCTTATCAATGGTTTCAGATCTACATCTATGATATCTATGTACTCCTTTCATAGTAGTTACAGCCACGTTTGTACAGTATATAATTCCTACTGTTTCTATGCAATCTCTAGTACTTTCATCCCTCTTGTTGTGTCTCTATAAGCTTTACTCCAGGTGAGCCAGTCTGCCTTATGGTTGCCACTGTGTAGGCAGGACCTCTGCCTCAACAGATCAAAGAGGAGCTTGAGTTTGGCAATTTCGGGGACAGAGTTACCACCAGACAAATGAAAGTCCATGATAAATTTGAAGTCTGACCAGACAGAGACTGCATTGTGTTGCCCAAAATACTGTTAAATAGTGTCCCAAGCACCCCTTGTGGTCATGCTGTCTTCCAAGACAGTCTGAACAGCAGTACTAGTGGTAGCATGCAATAAACCCAAAGCTTTGTTTTCGAGCCTGTTCCAACATCACCATTCCTTCTCATACCTAATCATGTCCTTCTGCCACTTCTCAACATCTTTTTCCCATTGCTCCACAGACCTATCATAGGCTTGCATAGTGGTAGCAGGGACAGGAGCAGTAATGGTAGCTTCTCCTTCCAGTCTGGTAGCCGGTTGAGGTTGTTCCGGCTTGACTGGCTTCTCTGGCTTCTGTGGTTTGCCGGGCTCAGGAGCACCACCAATGTAGTGGTCATAAAACTTGTTGATCATGGCAAAAGTACTAAGACCCTTGGACCATTTGTGGTAAGAAGGGCAAACACCATCAAAGACCTCGACAGTGAGAATGAGGGTAGACATAACAGGAGCCATTGCAATCTGAAGTAATGAAACAATGATCAGCATAGGTTTATAGTCATATGCAATAATAAGAAAGATCACTGCATGGTCAACGGCAGATGTCAACTACACAGGTCCAGAACCAGTGTAAGCGGTCTGCCCATCACAACAGCAATCAAGCAGTCATAATGGTTATTGAGTGCAACAACCACAATAGCACATCATCATAGGCAGCACTCAGTGAAGGTGCATATCCTAGAGAGCAGCCGTTGCAGGGCACATTGATAGGGCACTGATAGGGCACTGGGACCCATAACCTGTTGAGGCAGAGGTCCTGCCTACACAGTGGCAGCCATAAGGCAGACTGGCTCACCTGGAGTAAAGCTTACAGAGACACAACAAGAGGGATAAAAGTACTGGAGATTGCAGAGAAACAGTAGAACTTATATACTGTACAGATGTGGCTGTAACTACTATAAAAAGAGTACTTAGATATCATAGATGTAGATCTGAAACTATTGATAAGATATGGGCATACAGTACGTGCATAGCTATGGTCCAATGTATCCGGGAGTCCAGTTTCAACATGATCAACTCTGAGAATTTGACGTCAAGTTACCCGATCTTATCGAAGCCATGCTCCTACTCTCCATTATTCTTTCCTTATGGGCTAGTGCTTGTGAACATGCTATTCTGGAGCATGCTCTCTTTGAGCTCACATTCACTGTTGCTTGTGAGATCGTAATCAATCACTACAAAGCACGGAAGCCAGCTCCTCTCACCACTCACATCTCTTCTGTGGAGAAGAAGTACAAGGACCCTAAATTTCAACAACAGGCCTCTTCATCTTCATTGTCATCTAACAACAACTCCAACAATTCTTCTAACAATGACAAGAAGAAGAAGAAGAACCAGCGTCGTGGTGGGAAAAACAAGGGTAACAACCAGGACAACAAAGGTGGCTCTAGCCAGGGTCATTTTCACATTGCCTCCTTTTCCCACTTGGGTATCTCCTCTCCTCCCATCATTCCCAAGTCCCCATCTGTCACTCATCCTGCAGATTGCAACTGTGGTCCTCTCCACATGCAGCATTTCTCCAGTGCTACCACTAGTGGTACTGTTTGCGAGAATCCTCAGTCAGCTTGGTCCCTTGTACTGTGGGCAAAAACCAGGGCACATGGAAATCAGGTGCCGCAAGGTTGTTTAAAGGTCATATGAGCGTTGTTTGACCATTTTCTAGTACACTCTGACCCGGGTAGACTTACACTGTCACGTATGTGATGTATTTATGATAGAAATATGTCAAAAAAAACATGCAACTATTCAAACACCGTGTTAAGTGAAGTACAGCTACTTGTATGGAAAGTATATAAAGTGTCAAGATATGGATAACAATATGATAGCGAGAACAAGGAGGTTCGAAGCGTTTCTTCAGAGTGTTTCAGGCGTGAAGGTGATATTTGATGTTCATTGCAACTAAACCAATTGCCTGACCTGCCGACATGTAAGTGTGAATGAAACACTCACAGTGAGCCATTGAGCCTAGAATGAGGTTCAAGAGAAACTGATAAACAGAGAAAACAGGAGACTCACAGGTGGAAATCATAGTATAGCAAAGGAAGTTTCAGTGTTCAACCATTGAGGCATGAATCAGTCCCTCTGAGTGCAAAAATCAGTGAACGGAGGAGATTGAAATGAACACTGAGAACATGCCTGATTTGTGTGAGTGAGTGGTGGTACAAGAGCCCATAAACATCCATTCGAGGCCTGGACAGTGCCTTTTGTGCTCTTGGAAGCGCCTGGCGGGGTCGATAGATCGATCAACTTTGATAAATGTTTGACCAGTTCATATGTCTCTTCCCCATAGCATGTAGATTTTACCCCACCATACTTTGCGCTTGTCAGCTTGGCTCAGTGGTCTGTGCAGCTGGGTGAGGTAGGTGAGAGGTGCCATGTACAAAGTTCTGAGATGTGGGAAGAAGTGATTAGAGTTTGTCACTGTCACCGTTACCACCACCAGCAATGTCTTCAAGATGTATCAACAACTATGACAGCATCAAGAGGGCAACTTTTGGTATCAGCACTAACATTCTAAAGCAAACTGCAAAAGAAGAATCAAGAGTCGAAGGAGAAAGGTGAACGAGTTGAAGGTTGAGCCTAGGGGGTTGAAAGAGGTACGTGTCGTTTTTTTACTGTTTTGTCTCTATGATCAGGCAAGTTTTGTGTTAGGACTCAGTGTGTCTCCGAGTGCTGAACCCTTCTGCTTCTAGGGCCCTTTCAGCTCTGCATGACCGATCCTCCAAATCGTCCAGGTTCTTTGGGTCTCCCTGGGCTAGGTCCATCGTTACAAGGAGTTTCTTCACCTCTGGGTTGAGTCCACTTCGGAAGCGGATCATGAGATCTGCATCGGAGAGGCCTGTCTTGGCCCCTGCATCCCGGAAGTCCTGGCTATAGACGGTGACCGCCTTGCTTCCCTGCTTCATGTGTTCCAATTCCCTAATGGCGTCCACCTTCTCATTGGTGGCACCAAACCTGACCTTAAACTGCTTCTCGAAGACCTCCTATTTTCCTTCAAAAGGAAATTCAACGGTTGCATCAGTCATGGATGTGTTGGCCTGTTTCAGGTAGTTAGCCGCCCAGCGGCCAGCCTTTCTGCCTTCACAGAAGGATAAAGTGGACTGGATGGTTTTCTTGTTGTCCAGCTTTCCAACATCTTCTGGGGTAACCCCTTGCCCTGCCTTGATCCTCAATGCCTTCTGTTCTGTTGCCCAGCTCCTAAACATGGGCAAGAACCTGGCCACGTCGTCTGCATTGCCCTTGAAGACAGCGGGTTTTGCAATGACGGCACCTTCATCTTTGTTGGCTTTGAAGGCGTCTTTAATGGCATCCAGCTGGGCCTGCTGGGATTGTTGTTGATTGATGAGATGGGAAAGGAGGGATTCGAGGGTGGTGTTGGCGGCGGATTGAGTAGACATGCTGGAGATTGTGGAAGTATTGGTGTGGGAGTCGGTGGTGTCAGTTGGAGATGGAGATCGATGCGAGAGAACAAAGAGAGGTCATGGAGTGGCTGGTCCAGAACCTATGGGAGTGGGTGGTGCAGCAAACAGTAAGGTAGTGGAGATTAGATCAGTTTCTGGTTCAGGAGCGGGGGTAGGACTCGGGAACGGTAGGGGTACTAGTTCTGATCCATCATTGAAGCAGCGAGCTTGCGGGATCGAGTTTAAAGAATCAGCGTGTGGGCAGGTTTGGAGTTCACAAGTTCCCCAGTTGCTGGTTTCAGGGTTGCGGTGCCAGTGATGTTGGTCTGCGGGAACAACTGCGTGAACGAGATTCGAACAGGGTTTGGAAGCCATGGTGATCTTGCAAGGACAACCCTCCCACTGGTTAGGCTGTCAGTGCAATAAGGATCTTGACCTAATGTCCTAAAGTGCTAGATGCTAAGGCTTCGGATACAGAGACGACAACAGCAGAAGTCAACTAGCGGAGACGACAGCAGAGATGGCGGAGACAGCGAGCAGATAGCAAGGGCAGATCAAGGAACTGGTCCCAACGACAAGTTAGATATATTGTAGATGGAGAAGAAAACAGAAGTACTACTCACCTAGTCCCAACGACAAGAGGTCTGTTACGAATTGCCCCACTGTTCCTCCTGTTTCCTTGGTCCCCAGACTATTACCCTTGATTTCCCTTTGATTTCACTTCGTTCCATGTCCCCAGTATCGCATTATGGCTTCCTTGATGTTCCCGGCCATTCCAGATCATTCCATACCTTGGGTTCATCATTCCATCTGATTTCTATCATGATATTGCTGTACTTGACATCCCTTGATTGTTTTATCAGTTTCTACCTGTCTCCCTTGATATTCTTTGATGTTCTACATTGTTCTTTCATCTTACTATACTTGGATAGGTTTCCATGACTCCAAATGCTGTAGCATTGTCATATATACTCATGGACACCTGTAGATAGTTCCCCAGCTTGTCCACTTTGTCTTCACACCCAGTACGTTGTGTAGGATGTTCTGCTCAATGCTAGTCCTTCTACCCTCGACTTCTTGACCCCAGATGAGGTGGCCTGAGAGGCCTTAGACCTTAGGCTCGTTCTTGACAAGGTCAAGATGAGGGACCAGATGTAAACTACCTAGCTTATATACTAGAATGTGAGTCGTGCAAGAATAAAGAAAGATAACAGGGAACAAGAGGAGAACAATAGTAGTCCAGGTATAGAACAAGAGTGAGTCCAGAACGAGTAACTGTTGTATGTAAAGGAACAAAGAGAACGATGGAAGCAATAGATGGGATCAGTTGTGAAGGTGATGTGAAAGAACAAGGAGAACAAAGGGAACAATAGATGGGATCAGTTATGAAGACGATGTGAAAGAACAAGGATGAGGAAGGAAATGATGGGAATGATGAAGAAAGGGGGACCGGGTATCTGGTAGGCGTCAAAGTGACAAACAGGCACTAAAAGAGGAATGGGTGCTAAGAAAGGGAAAAGATAGGGGAAAAAGCGGCACTTCATGACAGCTCTCATGCTCCATCTCCAGCGGTACACTGAGAGTGTAAACTTTCTGGCAGTGTACAGTAGACCAAAAAAGGACAAGAGTTCTACCCAACATGGAGATGAGGCCAAGTATGGAACTGCTGTTCACAGGTTTCCACTCAAAAAGGGGGTCCCTTAAATGGATGACCCAGAGATTGTTTCACAATGTTTTGCCAGAAGCAGGTATGGTTTAAAGCAACAACAATGGCTTGGAAGGTGTCAAGACAGCTGGCCGTTACCACTTTTGTGAGGGTTGGAAACAATGTGGCCACAAGAAACAGGTCAGTTGTCCTCATAATATGAGAACAATACATACCTGATTTTTATACAGAGTCTCTTCCAGTTGAAAGATATGAAGAAGTTGTCTACAGTCTACACAGCCACAGCTGCTTATTTATGAGGCAAACTCCCTTATTGAGGAGCACATATTTGTGATTGTCAAGGTATTCTGGCCACAGCACCACAATGAACTCAAATGGGCTAGAGAAGCAGCTCAGACTGTCAAGAGCATGGGCAGTTGCTTCAACTTGTGTGCTATCATCTACAAACTTCCCTCTATGCCTTATTGTGATGACAGCAACACTGATGTTTCCATTTCCTTTGCAGCAGAGAAGGTTATGGGAGGATATATGTTTATTCCCACTTTGGGCATACACCTTTATGTACCAAGTTAGGTGTAATGTACCGACTCGAATGATGTACCTAAGTGGGGGTCTGTACCTGGTATGGTACCAAGTCCCTGGTACATACCACTTCCAGACCTCCTGGATCTACATTGGTATACACCATCCCAGATCAGACTTCTTGGATGGGGATGGGTGGATGCCTTGGTAGATAGATGAGAGACTTGGTGTATGTATTATAGACTTGGTGTATGTATTGTAGCCTTGGTGTATGTATTGTAGCCTTGGTGTACATATTGAAGCCTCTGTGTATGTATGTATTATAGCCTCAGTGTACATATTGTAGACTCGGTGTATGTATCATAGATTTGGTAGATGTATCATACCATCAGTGGATGGTATGATGGTTTGGTATGTACCAGCTACAAACTGGTATATACCATGTACGTACCAAGTCTAATCTGGTATGTACCACTATCTAATAGGTACATACCAAGACTAATCTTGTACATACCAAGTTGGACTTGGTACATAGCAGTCATCTCAAGATCGCCCTCATAACCCCTTAACAGTTCACTTTGCACTTTCATTTGTATGTTAGAAAACTAGAGTACATTATTCAAGTCCATCATCCGAGCAATTATCTACCAAGTCCAATATATCTAAGTGTTCGATGAGACCAGCATCAATACCATCATCCTCATCTGCAACACTTTCCACATTGTCGCAGAAGTCATCACCCATACCCTCAGGTACGTCAAGCACACAGTCAGTCATGATATTGTGACGAGCTTGCCTGAACAATTCTGGCGACGGCCCCCAAGGCCTTGTCATCACAGACACCGGCATCGTGCTCCCGAGGTCCTGCCGCCACCGAGCACCCAATCAAAGTAACGACTTCTTCTGATCTTCCAGCTGGTAGCTCACATTGGCGTCATCTAGAAACCAAGCAATGAATCGTCAGTTAGCCATTCTGGCAGCACGCACAGATGCTCACAGTAAACGCACCTTGTCGCAAAAGTAACACATTCGTTAACAAGTCCCACTCTTCTGCGAACCACTCCTGCATCGAGTCCCTTTCCCACTTGAGTCTTGCAATCTCCTCCTTGCTGCGGTCGCACTCTAGCATCTCCCAGATGCCCTCTCTCACAACATCATCAGCTAGCCATGGCGGAGGAACTTCCTTGTCATCGTATTCTTCCCCAAGTCTGATATTCTGCCAAATATTGTCATCGACGTCAAGGGCGAACAGCTGATCCATGGGGATTTCACATGGTGTGATTGCGTTGCAAGGCGCCTTACGAGACTCGATGAGTTTCCTCAACTCCTTGCACAAGTTGTTGTACTGACGAGCGAGTTGTTGGATCCCTGGGTCTCGTCTCTTCACGTTAACAGAGATCTGCGAGTCAACCCGATGTTCTATGCAAGGCAAGTCAGCACAACGACATGCTCAGTGCATCATATTCAAAACTTACCATTTAAAACGACTGCAAAATGTTAGTTCGACTCTGTCCTGTTCGAACTTACGCCCTCATAGTTTTGATACCAAACGTTCCTTGAGGGCCATTACATTCATACGCTTCTTGATGTAAACACTTGTTTTGAGGTGATTGATTTCTTGCAGAGCTTCTACACCGAGGGCCTGCTCTTTGACCTTGAGGGAACGTTCTGAGGTGTTCAGCTTTGACTGTGCCTCAGGAAGCCTCGCGCTTGCGTTGGCCACTTTGAATGTGGCAGCGTCGACGTCCGAAAGTACTGCACAGCACTCCTGCACCTCTGTGTGCAGCACTTCTACCACTTTTCGCAGTCAGACCACTTCTTCAACTGCCCTCTTTCCCTGGCCCTTTGAACGTCCTGTGGAGAACCGACAAGTCAGCTATCAAGTCATAGTTAGCGTTCACGACTGACTTGTCAGCGGAGCGGTCTGAGTCTCCACTTGGAGACGCCATTGTTCTCGTAGGTACTGCACCCCCATCCCGCTATTGCGCTTTAAACATATACGCAGTAAAAAGCATACATTTTAAGGCTAAGAGAGTACAAAACGTACCGGCGGGAGTCGAACTTAGGGCTTAATAAGTACAAGTTTGACCGACGTTATAACCAGTTCACTAGGAGGGCTTGAGAAAAGAGACTTAGACGTGGTAAAACATGCCCGACGGCCTATCTAGAGTTAACATGACTAGCAACGGTAATAAGAATTGACCGACGGAGGTACAACGTCTATCTAGTATAGAGAACGCTACTTAGAAAGATTCGTTGCTAAAGTTAATAGACGCATCGTAAGGACTAAGTTCGAGACCTGACAGATTAGGGCTACTAGCAGTATCCGACGGCGGTGAAGTATAAGGTCTAGTCATACGCTCAATAGCGTCTGCGGGATTAAAGAAGAACATCCGGACTGGAACTGCTTCACGAGGAGTAAGCACGGGAATGGCGTTGAATACAGCATCCACCCAAGCTCTTGGAGCACCAGGGATAAGAGCAGTAGAAACGGAAAGGACTCCAATCTCTGCGATGGCCTGAGCATATGGTCCTATCTGAGCGTCGAGTATGTCGCGAAAGGTGGATTCGTCGGTTTGGGGAGCGAGGTATAGGAAGTCTTGTAGAGGATCGAGACGCATAGCGGTGTTGCGTAGAAAGGGGTCTTCTTGACTACAAAGAATGTAGAACTGAAGGAACAAGGCGAAATAAGCCTCTCGATTTCCAGTGCAAAGTTCGTCGAGTTGTTTAGCACGATGAGAGAGACCCATTGGGCGGATAATAGCCTTTTCGAAAGGAGGATGGATCTCTTGAGAAGAGATTAGTAGAGGACTATTGATAGTCTATAAGGCGCACCTTCATAGACGGTCCGAAAGCAAGACAGGATACGAGGAGCGTCCATAGTATGATGAAAGTACTGGACGAAGAAGACCGACGGTTGAAATTTTACACTGGCGGCAAGAAGTAAGAGTAAGAGATCTTATCAATGGACTAAGCTTTTGACCGACGGGTCTTCATAAGAGTGAAGGCTTTTCGCATTTAGAACTAGTCTAGTACATTGAAGAAGTGGTGTCTACCAG